>VUQR01006705.1:1910-32546 GCA_015108515.1 Hemichromis elongatus | reverse complement strand
TACAATACAAACTAGAGAATGCATTTTCTGAAGAAACTGCAGCGTGGATGCTCATAGCTGAATGATTTTAAGATCAAAGGAATTCCAGCGCTAAGCCCCGCCCACATCCCAGCACACGTGCGCTGGGATTGGGTGACTGTTGTAGCGACCAGCCAATCCAAGCCCTGAATGACCTTCCCATTGAAATACATGGTAAAAATTTTGTTGAAAAAAGTGGAATAACTTAATATAAAATATTAAAAGTTAAAGACGAGAAAAGTAGAAGCAGTCATGTCCAAAAGAAGAGGAATCTAATGGTGGTTGAACGGTCTCTCTACGTCGAACGGTGTCGGAGGAGATAGACGGCGAAAAAAGTACGGAAGATATAAAAATAATAATAAAGAAAAGAAGAACAATACTGTGGATGCTTAATGAGCATCCACACTAATAAGCCATAGTAAAGACAGGAGGTCGTTGGCAGGAGAGACGGGCAGCCAAGAAAGGTAACATTACGTTGAAGAAACTCGTATATTTTTCTTTGATTGTTGGAAATGCCAATATACAAATATAAAACACCCATCCATCCATTTTGAGGCGAAGTAAAACCCATTCACCTGCGAACTTTGCACTTCGGCGCCAGCGGCTCTCCTCCCTGAGTGGCCACTTATGGTTCCTCTGTCAGGTGACAAAGGTCGATAGCCAATGAGGGGCACATCGTCTGATTCCACCCCCGGCAGGTTACCTGTGCGTATGTTGCGGGGGAGCATGGTGCCAGCTGCTGCGGACAAGAGACACATAAGAAATGTTTTAGATATCTTTTAGGAAAACGAGTTAAGTACTAACATGTTAATTTCCTGATAACATAAAAGTATAACATGACATTATTATGAGACAGCGGTGCTAAAGTGGTGGCTAAGACAATAAAAGTGGACCACATCAGCCCAGCAGTCAGAAACTAACTTAAGTTTATGCAGCTGACGCATAAAACATGTCTAAACTCATTATTATGGAAAAGCAATGTTTTCCTCCTAAGCACTACAAATCTGAAACAAACTGTCAGAACCACAGAGACTGTCTCCAACTTTCTAGGTCTCAGATCACAGCTTAAAACTTGACTGTTTATTCCCACACTGCACAGTACTTACTGAGAGCTTTAAAGTTTTTTTATTTATTTATCTTGAATTCAATTTTTCCTCTCAGAAAGTAATTTGTATTTTATTTTGATGATTTAGTTAGATAACAAATGTGAGACGTCTAAAGTTTTCCAGTTAAGTTCTTGTTTAATAAAGTGAGGAAAGGCTGTAACAGTGTCCAGAGTGATGTTCTTAAATGTGTGACCACACAGCAGCTGGATTTTCTACTTAAGGCTTGATGAAGTAATCATCAGTCATCTTCAGTAAATAAACTGTAACTTTATGTAAAGCCACGCTCATGTGTGCCTTGTTTTTATGCCTTCTTGCATCACCTGTTAATACTTTGCACATATTAGAGCTCCCCATTGGACAAGCTATCAGTTATTGCTTTAAAAACTTTAAGATAACCTTTAAATTACATTTTAAACAAAAGCAACACCCTACAGTTAAAGGTATCCTGGAGTTGATTTGCTTAACACCCTGACTGTGCGCTACAGCAGGTCTGGATTTGCATAGCAACCCCTCCTTCCATTTCCCTTTCCCCTCTTTGGTATTTAGATTGCCCTGAAGATAAACATCAAGTAAACACTGTTACAGGAAAAGAAGTGTTGAGAGAGAGAGAGTTGGCCGTGTAGGAGTGATATGAGAGTGATGGAAATGTCAACCACAGACACATAAACAGTGATGTTAACCAGAAAAAAATGTTATAAAAAAAAAAAACATGTTAAGGTGCTCAGTTGTACGGTTTGGTATATTAATAAATATTACCTGCTAGCATGTTCAGATGCCCTTTGAGCAAGGCACATGACCCATCTGATTGTTCACACAGCTCTGGATCAGAAAGAGCACTTAAAAAGGAGTGTGTGGTCTAAATTGCATTAATGGCTCTCTCTAGTTTCCACTCATTTTGTATTGGTTCTTTACAGTTTGTGTAACACTAAACTTTCTCTTGCATAATCCTCTTGTCTTTACTGCGGGTTTTCTGATAGTTCTTTATATTCTTGCTCAAGAAAGTAAGTTGCACTGTGAATAAGAGAGGAGAGGGGAGCAGGACTGCAGGGGAAACAAAGCATTACCAGTGCAGCATATGATCTAGCTGAAAAACGGTTATGCAGAGGTCTGAAAGGCTGCTATTCACCGGCCTGACCAAAGCAAACGGCCCACATATGACTGAGGTATACACAAATATAACGCAGTAACTAGGCTACAGTAAGTCACACCCCATAATGCTTATTTTGTGTTTAATAAATGTAGCCGTGGGGTGGTGCTACAGCAATGTGCAGTCCTAATGACAGCTTCACTCTCGATGTCTGCTGGAAGACGAGAATGGAGCCCGAAACTGTGAGGGCTGCAAAAGTTTGACGCGTGTATTTAAACACAGCAGAGTGACAGATGATGACATTTGCTTCCTGCTGCGAATCACTCAGGGACACGAAGGCCGTAAAAATTAAGAGCTAGGCGACACAAATTAAGCAAATAGAGGAAGATAAATGAAGGAAGCTGCAATTCAACTTACTGATAGTGAAGTCTCATTTGCAGGATGTGCGCTATCCAACCGCGGTCAGCTCGATCCAGACTGCATTGGAAGACCGCCGGGGCTGCTGGATCGGTGGCCGGCTCAGCTGAGGAGAGTCGCACCCATCTGTGCCACCGTCACCGCCGACAACGACGAGGGAGTCTCCATCCTCCGCCTCGCCCCCCACCCTCTCTCGCCCCTCTATCAGTCTCTCCACACCGTTCGTCTGTCCAGCTTTCAGCAGCTGATAGCGCACTTTGGTCTGTCTGCAAACTCCCTCCCTCCCTCCCTCCCTCTCCGCCTCTCTCTCTCGCTCTAACGTCGCAGTTCCTGTACGTTGTGCGTTCACTGCTTTGGCAACAGATCCGTCTCTCCGGGCAGTTCTCACCGTGTGGATAGGGATACGCCGCAACCGCCGACAACGAACGCGTCACCTACGGGAAAATGGTACTTCAAGGTCCAGCAGGGAGACAGCGTGACCGCGCACGAGCACGTGTACGCACAACCACACGCAAACATACGCGCATTTCTTTCATTTTTGAAAGTCTTTACATCCATAAAATCTTCACCTCATATAAACGAACGCTGAATGCAGAAAAAAACAAGTCTATTAAATTGACTTTTACACTTTAATAAACCTATACATTAAAATAACAATTATAAAGTCTCTATTAAACTCATAAACCTAAAAGTAAACCTGACCTCTGACCTATCTTCTGTATCACCAGACTTCATAAATCGACATAAGGCTACTGAAGCAGCTAAGACATGCAAACTTGAACCCTCTAAATTTAGCTTTAGAGGATTATATACTTCTCTAGATTTTAATGCAGGCTCTCTCTACAGTACACAAGAATTTCTGACAGGTTGACCCTCATGATTAGTCAGTGTAACGTAATGTGTAAAATATCCCAATTACCCCTTAAAGCCTATTATAACCTTAAGGATATTATTACTTGAATAACTAGTTGCTTCACATGCATATCCATGTTCACAGTGCAAACCTAGACAGCAGACACTCTTGGGCATAACCTGGGCTACTTGTGGCACATTTTAAACAATCCACTCTTCATTTTTGAAAAGCCCGTCTTTATCTCACAAAACTGAGCTCAAAGAACAGGAGACATATTGTTCTTTATTTTTACCACTGATAAGTAGAATAAATCATTACTTAGTTGTAACCAGACTGTTGTTAACACCATCACCATGCGTCTTGTGCTTGTGTGTGCCACATTGTCACAGGGCAGTCATATCTTGTAATGCATTATGGATTCATGAGGCCTGCCAATTAAAATCATTACAAGTAATTTAACTCATATAACTGATTTTATAGAATCTTTTAATAAACATCCCTCACTACTTGTTAGTCCCACCTGTGCCACCCTGCTGAGAAATCCCAGAAACACACCTGTTCTCACAACTAAACTCATCTGTGGATCGATATTTACGCAAATCCCACAGAAACACCCTGGGGCCCATGACGTTTAATCTAGGCACTTTTAGGTATTGCTTCATATTTTAAGCAATTAATCTAATGTTGTTTTTAGTCAACTGCTGTAGTGTTAAATGACCAATGTTAGTATGTGACTTCTTTGCTCCTTCAAGGATGAATGGTTTCATCTGTAAAAAGTAGGCCATGCTACCATAAAGACTACAGTAGATCACAGCTACTGTGACTGTAGTGACAAATGCATTTTAAATTGTGACACGGAAAGGAACTTGAGAAACAACACACCCATCATATGCAGCAAAAACCCACGATGTCAAGGTTTCAGCTTCTTTTCTTTTTTTTTGTCTTAGAACCTATGAAGACTCACAGCAAGAATTTCTACTTCCAAGGTGCATGGAGAGTTTGAAAAATTCACAATGCAGGAACTCCAGCAACACTTAAGGGAGGATGAACAACTTTATTAACTGACCTATGCGTTTCGGCTTGTGGCCTTCATCAGGGACCCTGATCCTCCCTTGAGTGTTGCTGGGGTTACTGCATTGTGAACCTGTGAAGACTCGACATTACAGATTCCACGAGCTATATAGACTTCAGAGGACTTTAGATGGTCTTCCTTTCTTATTATCTTACTCATATCATCATCATAACACCCCTGGGGCTTTTCTCGAGCTTCACTCTGATGCTGCGAGTCCATTGACAGGCCTGATTGCAGTAGAGTTCCTGTTCTGGTGTTTGTTCGCCACCCAGTGGTCACATTTGGAAAATGGCACTTCACGCTTTCTTTCTTTCTTTCTTTCTTTCTTTTTTTTAATCTGCCAGGGGCCATTTTGAACCGCACGGCGGTGTTACCACACGCTCGACTGGTGTGAGTAATGTGCAAGACATAAACAAGAAAAGAAAGAAAAACAAACAAACACAACCTTGGATTTGATGGATGAGCCTGCAGCCAAAAACAGCAAAACGCGCCGTTCGACTAAAGCAATTTAACTGTAAGAGTAATCTAAATCCCGGTGTGATTTAGCATTGTTTACAATTTAATAATGTGTCTGTGACTCTCTGGAAGCAGCTTTCTCCCCGATGTATGCCTTTTTCTGAAGCAGTTAATAGGTTTTTAGTAACCATATATACTCAACAACGGGCATGGTTCATTCAAGACTGAACTCAGCGAAGCAGCCTGCATTGGATGTATGACTGGATGGCTGGTGCAATTAGAGACACTGCGTTTGTGCATGTTTTTGTTTGTTTGTTTGTTTTGTGAGCTATCAGACATCACAGCCTGGAGGAGATGACTCTCTGGATGTCATATCTGCCCTATAGATGTGGAATTTGGCCACTTTGGACTTTATGTTTTAAATAAAATATTAAGATCTGGTTTATATGGGAAGTATTCTCTGTGATGTTGTGTCGCACGTCAGTGACCTCATAAATGCTCTAAATCTACTGGGATCCCATTGTAGTGTTTTAAAAATAATAATGTTTAATGTAATCCCAAAACTGTTGAGTAGAACAGAAAGAACGTCAACACAAAATTCAGTTCACTTAGCCGGGCAGCGGCTAAAAATCAGCACTGATAAGCAACAGTTTAATCTTCCTGCTCTGCTTCTACTGCTGAAAACTTTTCCCCACCGGTTTCCTAAACTTGTCCGGTCCCTCTTGTTCGAAACCAATTAATGAGGCGGCTAAACTCACTAATTGGCTACTTAATTGGCCCCTGTCACCGCGCGCGCTGCTTCCGCTGGCTTTTAGCGCATCGCCACCCCCCCTTTCTTTCCTCAGAAATCACAATCGCACCTTGTCACAGCGATTTAGGGTCAATCGCTCACACAGGAAGGTGCTCTCGCGGAGGACCCCCCCGCCACCTCTGGATCCCCCTCTATCAGTATCTCCCTCCCACTCTATCTCGGTGTTTTATGTCTGCGTCACAACAAGTCGGTCGAGAGCGAGAGGCAGGGATGATGGCGTCTCTGGCGGCTTGATTCCGGTGCTGCTCTGACAAACCCGCCTTAATAGCATCAGTAGGTGGTGACGGAGAGGGGGGGAAGAGAGCAAAAGCGACGGGAACATGACGAAACGGCACCGCGGAGGACGGACAAACTAGACTGAGAGACGGACGGACAGTCACTCCCCCCCCTCCTCCTCCTCTCCCTCCTCCTCGCTGACGGCTTGACTGACACACACACAGGCGCTTGGCACAGACAGGGACATACATGCACATCATCCACTTTTTGCAAACACGCAGGCTGCGCATCCGAGCTGGCAGTAATTGGGCAGCGGAGACCCACAGCAGATGAGGGCATTTCATGTCCAGCCTGTCCAGGAATCACTGTGACCCCGACGGAAAGGAGTTCGACTTGACAGGTACCCTTCACCGGCCAGCTTTCAGTGAAATTTGCCTGATTTCCCTCTGATTCACAAAAGGCTACATACACTGTAATGCATCCTGCGTCTGTCTTGACTTGAGTGCATGCACTGGAACAAATGCTCAATGTGCAGAGATAATGCCTGCAGAGTCATTTCATGCATCTATTCAAGTTTTTAAGATGTTGGGAGAGGGGAAGACAACAGCAAAGTGCAGGGAAGATGTTTCAAGTAGCTGCACTGTGATCTTTGCTCATTCAGTCAAACTGTATTGCAGTAGTCATCATGCAGTGTTTTTTTTCTGTGTGTGTATGTGTGTTTGATGTGTGCAGTAATCATTTGTCTTGCTCTCTGGTTGTGTACTCACTCTCATCTTTCACTGTGGTGGATACAGGCTGTCGCTATGCTCTAGTCTAAAAGGAGGAGGATGGAGGGGGGGGGAGAGATTTTAACCCCTTTGCACTGAAGCCCGCCTGTCTCAGAAGCAGTCGAAATGCCGGGGCCATAAACCCCTCTGTCAGCAATGGCAGCAAAGTATTCAGCGAATAAATCGGATTTCCATTTCACATGAGCCCTGCTCTCTCTCCCCTCTCCGTCTCTTTCCTCAGGATGGGGGGAGTAAGTGAAGGAGATGATGTGTTGGCTCGATGGAGTGATGGACTACTGTACCTCGGAAACGTGAAAAGAGTAAGTGCATGTATGAGTGTGTATGCCTGTGTGTGACAGAGAGACCTTTGAGTGTGTGTATGCAGCATGTGCATGAGTGTGTTTGGCTGGATTTGAAAAGACTTCCATTTAGTTTTGTCAATCATTCCGCTCACCTGCTATCTCCTTCTCAGGTAGATGGAGTCAAGCAGTGTTGTCTGGTGAGATTTGAGGACAACTCTGAGTTCTGGGTACTGAGAAAGGACATTCACTCGTGTAAGAAAAACTCTTTTTTCTCCCTCCCCCCTTCCACTCCCTTCGGCAAGAAGAGTAAAGAGCTTCCTGTTGAGAGAACTTTGTACTTGTTGGGTTAAAAATGCATCTAGCTTGAGCTTTTGAACACAGAGATGCTCGGATGAACTCGCAGTAAAGGTGTTTGCTTCCACTCTCAGATTTTGCTGAAGGAGTTGAATGAATGCTCGTCTGATTTGTTCCTCTTGTGATCTTAAAAGTTCGAATCTTGTGCCTTTTCTCTCAAGATGTCTCAACTGTTGTCAAAGAAAAATGCAGAAGAGAAATTTCAGTCACATTCGAGGTTACGATACCGAGTGTTCTGAGTATTCTGACGGGGGGGCTTGTTGAGATGTAATTGGTATATTACAGTCTATTTAAGAGTTTATTAGACCCCGCAGGGAGCTAGCACCCCCACTCTACCTAGCATCAAGAGAAAGGGGAAGTTGGACGCTTGTTAGGACCGGGCTGGAAATCCGCTCATCAAATGAAGTGAAATCTGAAAGGGTGCAGGAGACACTGAAATCAATGAGGTGGCAAGGATGTGAATCAATATACATAAATTAATGCTGTTGACTGCTTTCTCTCTCTCTGTGTCTTCCTCTCTCACATTTACTTCCTCCCCTCCCCTGCTATTCTCTGTCTTTTTCTGTTTGCCTCAGTTGCTGCTGGAGTGGAAGAAGTTTGCTGTATTTGTGACGCTCCGCCTCTTAAAGAACCCCTCATAAATTGTCTTAAATGTCGCCACGGTAAGAGAGCACACCTCATCATACGCTGTCAAATGGTGGTGCTCCACCGGTTTCTGCACTGACCTTGAACATTTGACACATTATGGTAAATAAAAGTGCCACGCTTAAAAAGAAAACCACATATCAGAAATGAGTAATATTGTCGCTGGCACCTGCATCCTAACTGGAAACAAAGTGACTAAAAAAAACTTTAGCGTCTTCTCTGGGGCTTATTGCTGATTTAAATATTCCTTCCAGACGTGATTTAAGAAATAGAAATACTAATTTGCAGAGTAATAATTTGCAGCTAATTTGATAATTGCATATTTAAGCAATCCTAAAATAACATCTTCTTTTCCTGTCTTGCTGAAAAATACACGCAGTAAGATTTTTAAAAGTTTAACTGCTGGATACAAGATGTGCAACACTCTAAATAAAATTTTATGTATATACATCGAAAGCCTTACGTGTCTTAATCACACTTCTTCACTTTGAATATACCGCGATGAGTTTTGCATCTCTATAACTAATGACTATATATGGGAACTTGTAGGTTGCATAGAAACCTTCCAGGAATTGTCAGGAATTCAAACACATTTGGGAATTTTGCTAGTTTTTACAAGCTTTAAAATCTTGGCAGTCGACCCCCCCCAGCATAAAGGGGAGTCTTTCTCGTGTAAATACTGTGAGTTTTATGAATGCAAATCAGGATAATACAGGGGTGGGGATTAGTCCCAAGCCTGCATATATATTTTTCTTTTAAGGTACAAAGTGATGGACCATGTTTGGCTTTCAGAAAGGTTAATCATGCTCATATGTTGCTGTTTTAAAGTGTTATTTTCAGTTAGCACTGAGAAATTTTCCCACTTTATAAGAATTTGGAAAGTACAGGCTAGTGTTGACCTCCACACATGTATATTCTGAACAGTGAAGGTCATGCATTTTAGTGTTTTAATCCATTTGGACTTTTACGCTACGATATACCGAAGTGCAAGTGGGAGGAAGTTTTAAAAATGTCACAGCAATGACAGCAAATCTTACCGCCATGTCTTCGCAGCTCTGTCATGCATACAAGGTTTCTGACAGTTTGTTTTTGAGGAAAAAGCAGACAAACATATTCACTACGTTTCTCTCTCTAAATGCAAATAGTGTAAGTGAAATGTTTTGCATGCAGCTGAAACAAACTGGCACTAAACATGGAGCTGCTCTGTCATTATTGTCACTCCGGTTGTGTGTCTTGTAAACACGAATTAAACGCTCTGCCTCCTCCTCCCATTACAGGTTATCATCCGGAGTGTCACACACCAGCCATCGAACCGGAAGCTGACAGCGATTCGTGGATATGTCGGCAATGTGTCTTTGCAGTCGCAACCAAGGTCAGACGGCTAGTTTCGCATGCTGGGGGGAAAAAACATTCAGTGTGTAATTTAGGAGAAATCCAGTCAAATATATCAAGCTGCGCTGCGGCTACCCTGTTGTGTATGGCAGGTAATGGGTTTATTTGATGTAAAAGCACACTAATACCCTCAGTATTGACTTGAGTATTAGATGTTCTACATTATGTCAGAGAAATCATGAACAATCAATAGTTATGAAGCTGAAAAACTACACTGGAGTTGAGAAAAGTACATTTAAAGTCAATCAATCACATGTGCTCCAGTTCTGTAGATATGAGATGAGAAGGCACTCGCTTAATTGTCAATCGGTCAATGTCCATATCTCATTGTCCAGACTTCCGCTACCTCGGACACTATCTCTCACAGCTGACCTACAATAAAATGAAACGAATTGCCTTCTCCTCGATCGCATGTGATCCGTCTCCCTCGCTGCTCTGACATGACAGTGATTTCAGAGGTCGCCAACCAATCAGTTCTGTCCTCAAATTGTATTCGCAGAGAGGGGGGGCCCTCAAACGGGGGCGCTTTGCCCGGCTCATGCAGTTTATGAAACTTCGGCTCCCCTATCAGCTGTCATCGCTGGACTGGGACCCACAGCACCTGACCAATCAGCAGCAGTGTTACTGCTACTGTGCCGGACCTGGAGAGTGAGTGACACTGCAGAGGCCAGTTTTAAGTTTGACTGTACACTTTGTGTATGCTCCTAAACTTTTTTTATTCTCCCACAAAGCTTGATCTCAAATATCTCAAAGGCATACTGTAGGTTATTTTTAAAGTGCACACAGCGCATCTGACGTGTCTCAGTCATTTTAAACTTGCTTTCTTAGAGTGAAATTCTACATATCAAAGATCAAGTCAGATATGTAATCAATAAAATAAAAGTACTCCACGCTATCTTTTAAATGCACTCTCTGTGTTTGGCTAGCTCCTATGTAATAATTATTTAGTACCTAAAGTAGAATAAAGCAAACTCCCAACTGTGAGTCGTGGGGAGCACAAGAGACGCCTTATGAAAGCTGCAGTCATCATTCGGCAGCCATCCCTCAATTATGCTACTGGACACATTCATTCATTCATTTGGATTCAGGATTCAAGGATTCAAGGAGCTTTACTGTCATTCGCATCACATGTTTGCATGGGGTGGAACGAAATTATGTACACACAGTCCCAGAGCGAAACAGATGACGAAGAAACAGATTTTTTTTTTTTTAAAATAATAGAATAACAAGTAGTAAAAATAATACGATAAATAGAGTGCAACAACCAAGTACCAGTAAGGAGTATGGATGTAGAATGTAGGTATAAATATAGGTGTGAAATACTTTAGCAGCATGATGACCAGCATTGATAAGGTGACAGTGTCAGTAAGTAACTTTGTGTGTTTAAAGTGTCTCTTTTGTTTCTTTCTTGTTACTGGGCTGCAGGTGGAACCTGAAGATGTTACAGTGTGGCAGCTGCGGTCAGTGGTTCCACGAGGCCTGCACGCAGTGTTTAACCAAGCCTGTGCTGTATGGGGACAGGTACATTACAGGGTATCGCTGTGGAAAGCTGATATAAATATAATGTCTTGTGTTTATAATTTGTTCATACTGTTCATACGCTTTTTTAAACTTTCCTCAGGAGGTTTAAAACCACATTTGTTAGATTTTTGTAAGACGTTTGAAGCAGATGTTGATACTTGAAGGTAAACATACATCAATTCTGATAATTATATGATTGCAAAAAACTTTTTGGCTCGCTTGATAATAACAGTAAAGCGATGATGCATATTTTAACAAATAATAAACAGACAAAATCGCATAAATAACAACTCAATTAAGAACTCAATCAAAATATTTGAAACTTAAATTAATGATAAGGATATAAATTAAGAAAAACAAAGCAAGACATTTTTAATCCGCTTTGTCTTTGCTTATCTGCTAATAAACAGTCAACATCAATATTAAGGCGGTGTATTAGTCAGGATCTATAATTGGATCGCTTCTCATGTGGCGTAAGTCTGTAATTTCAAGCTTAGTTTACATTGTTTTTTTCATTATTACTGCTCACCAAATATTATTTACTTTTAGATCGAGCATCTTTAGATATGGAAATACCCTGCACACAAACTACCTGTGTTCTACTTGACATACATTGGCTATGCTTGATTATTTCATTGTTAATAAATGACACACATGTACCACAGCTTCTCAGTGGTCAAAGAGGCAGTGTCAAACATGCTATATACTTTATATTTACTTAAAAATATACAAATAGAGAAAAAAATGCAAACAGTAAATTGTTTTTTTTTATTTTAAATAGATTCATAACAAACTGCGAATGCACTATCAATATTATTAATTAGCTGATTGTCTCAGTTTATTTGAGATAAGCAGGTAAACAGATAAAGTTATCCACATGACAGCTTCACTCATCAGAGAAGTGCCTTAATTAGCTTAAGACTAAATTATTAGTGTGCCTGTTAATGTACTCAGTGACTCGCTCTACAAGGACAACAGCTCATTACATACTGAGAGCAAAGGGACAGTGACAGACACTAAGCAGGCATATCACCTCACAGCTATTAGTTCAGATGCGATGCTGGGTGGATATGCAAGCTGCTGATCACAGTGCGGTTTCATAGGCTGCATCCCATGCGTGTAATAAAATGTGTCCATCCATTAAGTTATTATTGTCATTAACCATCTGTGCTAGCCAACTGGGTTTCACACCCTTCCTGACACTGTGTTACCGCCGAACCTGTCTGAAGAGGAGAGGGAAAAAAAGGAGGGATTAGATTTAGATTGACAGCCGGGGAGAGCGAGGCCGGATTGGTACAACATCTGCTGAGCAGGTGATGGAGGAAGAGTGAAGACTGAGCTCACAGTTGGAATAGTAAGCATGCACTGCTGTCATACCATGTCTGCGCTTCATCTTACCCAGTGACCTTCATGCATATAGAAGGACAGATGCACAAAGTGTTGTTGTTGTATGAGTTCAGTTTCAGGGTCACTCAGGGCAGAATGTTATTATGGTGGAAAAAAGATACACCTGTCCCTTTATTTCCAGTTCTGCCTGATTTATATGATAAAATGTCTGGAGAAGACGTCTACAGATAGCAAGGAAAGCAAAAATGTGAAGATTTTTGTCCTAGATTGGTGAGAGGACACAAATGTAGTAGCCAAAGATGGGCAAAATATTCAAGAAAAAGCAAGTCATTGGCTCCAAAAAAAAAAAAAAAGGGTGTGAGGAATCAAGACAGACAGTTTGACAGCGGACAAGGAGAAGGCAGAAAAATATATCCACACTCAGCAGTGACTCGAAACGAGACAACACAGGTGTGTAAAACTAATGAGGGCAGGGCAGCTAATCACCAAGGAGGGAAGGGGGATAGAAGAAAGTTTTAAAAAATCCAAGATGAAGCAAAGCTTCAATGTCAAACAGGAACTAAAGATAACAAGTGCTGAAACCTGAAAATGAAACATGAAGAACAGAGACAAGCAGGGGGACTGTGACCTTTGTTACATGACCCAAAATGAAAAAGTAAAAGCCCCACACATATGAACGTACTAATAAGAGCTCACCAAGAAGTAACATAGTTACCTGGAATTATATGTTTTGTTAGTAAAAGAAATACTGGTTCTGCAAATAAGAAACAAAGGATAATATTCAGGGTGAGCGATTTTGTAAAAAAAAAAGAAAAAGATGCTTATTCCTGCATGCATCTTAACAGAGCTGAAAATTCCCCTCCACACCGTGCCTGAATCAAATCTCAGACTAGTTTGTGACAATTTCTAAGGAACACCAAGAGTTTGTCTCCCTTTTTCTTTTTTTTTGTTTTTCAAATGTCATGAAGATGTTCTGCAAATGCCCAGTTTTACATTTTATTCTTCTTTCAGTGGTAAGCAGTCCTAATGTGTGTTGGGCAGAGACCCACCTCTGTAATCATAACCTTTTGAGTAATCTTGGTAAAAAATAAAAATAAAAAAAAGAAGTTGCATGACCTCCTTGCCTCAGGCAACTGCTACACAAACAAACTCATCAAGGGTAAGAGAAATACTTTTTTTAGGCGTAAAATGAGATGCTTGTCTGATTTTTGTTTTCTTCTTCTGTTTTAGGTTTTATCAGTTCCAGTGCTCGGTATGTACAAAGGGACCAGAGACTATCCAAAGACTCCCCATGACTTGGTGATTTTGACATTTCGACTGTAAAATATTTACATCAAATAAATATGAACAGAAATAGAAAATACATTTTAAAGAATTAAGTAGATTCCATCCATTTTTGGTAATCACGTCTGCTTCACCCACACATTAATATATATATTGCGTCCATTGAAAAGATTATACATGAAATTACACTAAATATAGATTGTTTATGTCCATGCCCTTTTTGCATCTTACCTGTGTCTTGTGTAACGGATTCTTACTTTTTTGAAATGCAGGGTGGATTTGGCTCATTTAGTACTCTACCATCTCTCGCTGTGCTGCAAGAGGAAATACTTTGATTTTGACCATGAAATCCTGTCCTTCACCAATGAGAATTGGGACTCGTTGCTGCTAGGCGCGGTATTGATATTTCCCTGTTTCAGGACCATGATGAAATGATGTGAAATGCTGCCAGGCTTTTTTTTTTTTTCTTACATTTGAGACTTAAAGCCTATTAACCAGCATTAAAGTAAAATTAAAGTTAAAAATGTATGACCTCTATGTAAGCTTAAAGGAGAACACCAAGTTAAAAATTCAGTGTTGATCTAGGACAGCAGTTAGTGACCTTACTTGGCCAATCGACCCCCACAGCCCTATCAGATTAAGTGAACTCTCCTCCACTACAACCAAGTGACAATTATTACTGCTTTGAATGGGTTAGCTACTGCCTTAAGCTAAAGCGTTCAGTAGTGTAGCGCTGTGCAATTCAACCATTTTAAAGGTCCATCGAATATTTTCAGCTAACTATTTCAACAGTTAATACGGTGCTTTTAAGAAATGGAGCAGACAAACTCTTTACTCATAGGTTTTTATAGGTTTGTTTTTGGTACATTTGTATCTAAATGTCTTTTTATACTGTGTTTCACATCTCTGCTTGTCATAGTTTCCTTTGTCTTTGTGCACCAATTGTGGATTTTTCAAACATTTTCATTCATTCTTGCAACGTGTGTCTAGCAAGAGTCGGTTTAATTTGACAAATAAACTTCCATTGCCAATGGTTAAGTTTACAATATTTCCCAGTGTTTCACTGACACGTTAGACTGTTATATTGTATATTATATTATACTATATATATATATTATACTCGGCTACTTTTAGTTATTCATTTGAACTTTACAGTGTTTTAGCTTGCTATCTCAGCTGTTTATCCATTTTTTTGATACATATTTCAACCATTTTCCAACAGGTTATCCAGTCCTTTTACATAACTGTTTCAACTCTTTATCCACAATATAAACACATTTACATTTATCCAATATTTCCAGCTCAGTAATTACTGATATTTAACATTATTTGCTAGATGCTGATATTTGGCCAGCATGTCACAAATCTCCATTTTTAGGTATCAGGTTTAACTATTACACAATATTTTAGAGAACGTAGACATGTTTGTATTGTTTAAGCACTACTTTTAGGTGTTCATTTCCACTCAAATGTCCAACTTGTTTGTAGAGTGCTTTTAGAGAATCAGTTCAAATGTGTATTGAATCTGTTTTTGAAACCTTAAGTTATTGCAAATGCTTGTTCGTAACTTTCAACTTTTTATTGCTTACAATTTTTATTTCAGCTGTTTGTAACTGCTTACTTGCAAACAGTGGAATTTAAAATCACAGTCACTACAATTTATCCCATTTAGATGGGCTTTTTCTGTATTTCACTACCTTATGTTCATTCATCCTACTGGGGGACAGATCATCTCTTAGTAACATTTGTGCTAAAGCACGAAATCATAGCACCATGTAAAAAGTCTCTGGTTTCCTCACAGAGAATAAACAGGAAGGCAAAGAGTTTCCTGTAACTGTTTCTGAGGGTTTGGGTTCTCCTTTAAGTTGTTCCTAGAATTAAATTTGAAATGTACAACAGGGATTTTTAGCCATATAGCCAAAGTAGTTAACAATATTATTGCTGTCAGGAAGTGTAAAAGAAAATGATTGTATGCATTAGAGGTTTTCATTCTGGTGGTCACCCACTGTGTAAACACAGCTTTGATTTTTCATTCCTGTCTGTCCTCCAGCTCTCTGACACGCCAAGGCAAGACCGCTGTCACAATCTCCTCAACGCTCTGAACTCCCACAAGGACAGGTAAGTCATTGCATATAATGAGAAGAATAAACACCAACCACACATGACTGGATTGATGAGTAGCACTTTATGAATACAAGAGTTTTCTTCGTGCACTGAAGGTAGTGGCGTTGGACATGCAGGTTAAAACTGGCGAGGTGTATTACATACAGAGCATGTGAACTGTGGCTGCCAGTTAGACCAGATTAAAAGTAGGCCTTTTGTACGCTTGTTTGGTCTAGCTGGACAGGAATGGTTGGTATTAATTATTTAAAAACAGTCTAGAAGTTAATGTGAGCAAATTTTCTTTGAATATTTGAAAGAAACAGAGAAACCTCGTGGCCAAAAAAACAGCAGTTTCCTCCAGGCAGAGTCTGCTCTAATTATGTACAAGTTAATTACGCAGTCGCTACCTTTGAAATGCTCCTGAGTCTAATTTTTCATCAGGAGAATATGTACATTGTGTTACACAACTTAAAGCTTAATGTTGACATCAAAGAGGACTGCTAGTAACACACACACACACACACACGCACACACACATAAGGTGATGATACAGTTTAAGAACCAGCTGGAGACAGAAGATTTTTTCCGTGTTTTCCAGGTTTGTCTCTGGGAAAGAAATCAAGAAGAAAAAGTGTCTTTTTGGGCTTCAAGTTCGAGCCCCTCCACCGCTGACGTCCGATTCGTCGCCGCTCATCACCGACCCACCTATCAACATCACGCACCGGAGAAGGTCAGAGTAAGGACAGTGTCTCTCATTTTTGGCTCTTATCTCAGTAAGAGCTGTGAGATTCCCACAGGGCATATAGTCATTATGCATGAACAATTAACTTAGGAATCAAAAGACTGCAATTTTCATATACCAGCACAAGTATCAGTGTCTCAATATTTTCCTAAAAGAGCAGAAAGCTCCCCTGCGTGCTTTCTTGTGATAATCTAGCCGAGTGTGTGTGCACATGCGTCTGCACGTGTCCTGTAGATTTCATAGACATCATAAATCATTTTTAGTACTTAGCGGGTGCGTATTGAGACTGAATTACAATGGAATCATTTGCAGAGTGGAGCAGTCTCGAAGGGAGGATTTTCATTTCACAAAACCATCGTATGATTTATGAAACACAAATTTAAAATTTATCCCAACAGAATCCAGATATGTATATTAGAGATGTAAAACGCATTGTCCTAGCTTACCTACATGTCTCCAAACTATAAATTTCCACTGCTCAGACAGCGGCTTTGTTGGTTCAACTAGAGGTTCGCCAGTTTTCTATAAATGAGCAGACAGCTACATCAGAAGCATTAAGTAGTACGTCCCTTTTAAGAGATATCCTTTGTTCAAGTTTATTTTCAACTTATAGAGGAAGCCAGCAGTAAAGAAAGCTGATATTAAAGGATACTGATGGACATTTGAGACATCTGAATGGACATTGTTCTCAGTATTACGTTTAAAGTACTTAAGACAGACATCAGTTGGTTATTTTGTTAAAGCAACATAGGATATGATTGCGTAGTAGCACCAAGCCGGGAGGCATGTAAAGGCTGATATATAGGTTGGTGTTTTAAGTCTGATTTTGAGGGAATAATGTTCTATGAATAGCCAAATGTGCTATATGTCTATACAGTTTTCTTGTGTATTTGAGTGCAAAATCTGTAAGTGTTTTAGCTTTTAGCAATTTAGCTTTTTTAAATAGTTAACATGATCCGACTGAACAGGAAGTCTTGTTTGAGAGATCTTTGAATGTCTCGGCGTAATCAACAGATTTGTCTTCAGCCTAGCTGTTACCGGACTGGTGGGAAGTAACCTAATCAGCTCAATATTGAAGGGTATTATATTTATTAAACCATCTGGCTTTCTGAAGTGAAGTTGTGCTGCGGATTGACGGGAGGAGATGACCATCTGAGCTTCCTTGAACACTGAGCAAAGGCTTTTGCTAACATATAAAATTTCATCTAGATGTTCATGCCCCTCAATATCTAACCATTTATTGGATGGTGTGAGCTGCGACGTTCGTATCAGATATCAGAATTTCTATTGTCTTCAGTAAAAATCATAATCATTTGTTGGATTTTTTTGTGTGTTCTCTTGTATATTTTTCTTATACATAATTCATATAATTGTGTTGCGTGAGAAAAATACAAAACTGGTGACTTTCATGTGTTAATCAGAGTACAGAACATAAAGCTCTTGTGAGATAAAAAAACAAAAAAAAACAACCCCACATCAATATTTACTCTAATTCTTTTTTATATGTACCCTTTCTTTTGTGACCCAGCCTGAATTGAGCTCTAAAACTAATGTCGTGGTTTTCTTTAAATTAGCTTTGGTGAAATTGTCATCTTTTTCCTGCAAAGTACTGCAAACAGATTCTTATTGAATTTCAGCTTGCACACCAGAAATATTAAAGTTATATGTGCAGATTGTAATGTTATTTCTCCCTAGAATATAAACCTTTTTATATTAACACTTCATAAGATATCCTCTAAGATATCCTCCTTACAACAGAATGTCAGCTTTATACTCTCTTATAATCCACTGACCAGACTGCCGTTTCTATTTGCTAAAAAAAAAAAACATGTTACGAGAAGGATAAATCTGTTCATTTAATGACTATTCGATCTTTTCTTTATCATTGCCTTTAGGACAAAAGACACATTTCCATTTCTAAGACTGGTAAAATTCTAATTATAGTGTAATGACGAGTATGTGCTGGCCAGTCATGCAAGCATGCAGTGGAGATTTCATCCTTTGGGAGACGCTTTTACAGTTTTAGACCCAAATGATTTGCTTTTATAAACAAGGTCAGTTTTAAGCACAGAGGAAATATAGAAGAAGAAGATTGCCAGACAAATGATGTTTAGGTTGGTCTGTATTAACAATCATCTCACTGCTCTGCTCTTCTGTATCACACTGCAGTGATGCACACAGGGACTCTCTCTGTGTGAATCCTTGTATACTTATTTATGTGTTGTGTTTTTTTGGTTCACTTCAGCCCATTGTCGCTACCGTGCCAGAGGAGAGTGGGGGGGCCAGAGTCACGTAAATCAAAGCGTCGCATCATGGAGACACAGGTCAGTGCCTCTGTCTTCAACTCAGGGGAGGGGGGGCTTAAAACCTCTCTGATATTTTTTTCCTTTTTTTTCAGTTTTTTTCATGCATCCAGGTAAACAGCTCTCTGCGATCCAAATAACCTGTCAGTCAGAAACTGTGATGACGGTTCATTTCGCAGTCGAGATCAGTCTGTGTCTTTTTACACCCAGTGCAGCTCGGTGCCTCATATTTTTCTTCTCCCTTTCGCTGTATGTTGAAAGCCTGCTGATGCTTTATAGTGTGCTGTTCGCATAACGGGTGGCACGTGAGAGATGAAGTGTAGTGTATTTGGCTCAGTTAAAATGTATAATTCAAATCCAATCTTGGCTGCTCATGTATTTCATCAACACCTGCAGTTCAGCGCCACATTTATCTTGATCATCAAATCCAATTCCCGGCGGACTGCACTGAAACAAGGAACATCACATGTGGTGGTTACTATTTTTACACGCCACTCTTACAGTGCTCATTGTACTTTGTCCTCCTACACATCAGTCTGATCCATGTATGTGCACATACAGTAATCCTGGAACAATACGCTCCGCGGAGCACTCGTTTCCACTCTGGCACATCCAGGCCCCATTGTGCCCCCGTTTGATTGATGCTAATCTCTGTCCGTCTTGGAGGAGAAGCTTCCTTGCACTGTGGAAAGTGAGATGGGAAGGAATGCTGATATGCGTATCCTGGGATCACTTCCAAGTGCACTTTGCAGTCAATTACAGTTTGGCCAGGTGGCGCTGGCACCTTGACAGTCCAGCACTGACAGAGCACATCCATTTAAAGGCACAGATGTCGACTAAGGCCACTGAATAATAATCCCATCCTAATAGTAATGCTAGAGAAGGGAATGATAATGGGCTCACTCTGGTGCTATATGTCACAGTCCAGTGATGAGAAATCTTTAGGTGGCATCCTCCGAGATGATGCCTCCAGTGACTGATGGCTCTGATGATCTTCTGATGTTTTTACTTGTCATGGGTCATGAGTCGCCGCAGAGCAGCACTATGAGATGTGCTATGGAATGATGCGTGTAAGGGAGACATCCTACTGCTGTGTCTGATGAGCCTTGATGATGTGGCATCCTGTTATTTATTTGGATTTAAAGATACAGTGATGTAAAAAAAAGAAAAAAAAAAGTCTTTGCCCCCTTCCTGGTTTCCTATGTTTTCATATGTTTGTCACACTTAATTGTTTCAGATCATCAAGCCAATTTAAATATTAGACAAAGATAACACAAGTAAATAGAAAATGCAGTTTCTAAATGATGGGGTTTATCATTAATTACCACAGCAGGGTTTCTAGATCCTGAGCAGCAAAACAGCCCCAGACCATCAGACTAACACCACCATATTTTACTGTGTTACTCTTACGCCAGGTATAATGGGACACACCTTCCAAAAAGTTCAGCTTTTGTCTCATCAGTCAACAGGATATTTTCCCAGATGTTTTTTGGCACATGTGAGACGAACCTTTGTTTCTTTTGGTCAGCGGTGGTTTTGGATGCCATTTTTGCCCAGTCTGTTTCTTATTGTTGAATAATGAGCTTTGACCTTAACTGACACACGTGAAGCCTGCGGTTCTTTAATGTTGTTCTGGCTTCTTCTTTGTGACCTCCTGTACTCTCCTGGGGTAATTTGGTAGGTGGGTCATTCCTGGGAAGCTTCACCACTGTTCCAAGTTTTTTTTTTTGTATATAATGGCTCTAACTGTGTTTCATTAGAGTCCCAAAGCCTTAGAAATGGCTCTGTTGTTTCTTTTGATCGTGGCACGATGGTTCTAGTTGAGTAATTTCTTGATTCAGCAGGTCTGTCAGTAATCGGGCCTGAGCCTGTTTAGTGAAACCGAAGTTAGCTTTTCCAAAAATATGGTTAGTCACAGCTAATTCACAATTTAACAAGGGCCAGTTACTTTTTCGCACAAGACCAGGTATGATTGGATACCCTTTCTCCCTGAATCATCCCTGAATCAATAGCATTTTGTATTTACTTGGGTTATCTTTGTCTAATATTTGAATCTGTTTAATGATCTAAAACATTTAAGTGTGACAAACATTCAAAAAAATAGGAAATCAGAACAAGGGCAAACACTTTCTATTACTGTATATCGGGGCATTTTTGCCATCGGGCAGTGCAAGAAAATGGAATTGAAAATTTTTTATCTGTAAGAATAGCAGAAAGTCTTCAGTATGGATATCCCCTCAGTTTTAAGATACGTCCACTCTGGTTTTCAGTATGCTCACCTGTTTCTAGACGTATCTGTCATAAAACAGAACGTTCCTTGTGCAGAACTGACTTAATGCATGAGTGAGCACGGAGGTACGAGTGCTACATTGACTCCTGTGATGTTGGCATCCAGACACAAGCTGATCTGTGTGTGTCTTCTGTGCCCAGGCATGTCCACCCCCAGTTGCTGCCAACCCTATTGAGCTACTGCCATGTTGCCATGGCTACATGGGCGGGGCCAGTCTGTATAACTCCAGGAAGTCAGAGGAGGAGCTTAACCTGAGGTTAGAGTTGTTGTACCATTTTATTACTCAGGTGAATTATTAATGAACAAGAGTCGTTTTCTGTTGTATAGTTTTGTTCCTGCTCAGGTAAATTATTAATGGATGTAAGAAGAGTTAAAAACTGACATCACCTGTGTAAAAAAAAATATGCATAATTATAACAATAAAAATAATCTGTCCGGCTGATTTCTGTTGGTTTAGAACTAGCATGATTTTTTTAAGCTAGAGTGACTTGAACATATACATGTCCTTTATAATGGCTAGCAGCAGGTGACACCTCTCTTTTAAAAAGTATGTCCATTTTTAGAGAAGCCGATGGGGAAAATAACACTTTGACAACTCTTGTCTGCGACCTCAATAAAGAGGTGTCCTGATGACTTTTTGGACTTTTAGATTCAGGTCTTATTGAGTGCAGTGCAGTGCTCATGCAGTAAATCCTTGCACCTTTTGGAGTCAAAATCAGGGTAACAAACAAAGCAGGGTAAAATTTAATAATTGTTATCTAACTGAAAATAGATGAGGTAGCTAAAAAATGTTTAAGTTGTATTTAATTTACTGTTGAAGAGTTGAAACAGGACATTATGGCTTTGTAGTTGTTAAAAAATTGCCAGCTAAACATTATGAATAAATGTTAAAATTTTTAAAAATGTAACAAAATATTGTTATCTAACTATAAATAAAGTTGTTTGTTGAACATGAGAGCTAATTAAGCAAAATTAGTTACTAAGCGTAATATTTAAATAACTGTTAAACTGAATAATGTCGGGCTGAAATAGTAGGCTTGAAGTTATAGTAAGTGGAAAAAATGTAAATAAAAGTAACTGATGATTATGAATAAAAGTGACTAAATCCAGCTCAGTTGATCTCACTTGAAACATGATAAGATTTTTGATGCCTTTGAGGGTGTTGGGTCAGATGAAAAGCACAGGGCTACACAGATAAAGATAAAGATTAGAACATACACGAGGAACTCGTCAAAAACCTTGCTTCCATCAGTGGCAGATAAGTAAGTGACCTGAAACGAATAACTCCAGTTTTAGTTTTTAAACCCAGCTCATGTCAAACCTGTCTGAATCCCCTTCACAGCTCTCCTCCCAAACGGATGTATGCCCTATACCACACCACCTACAATGGGAACTCAACGCTCTCCAGGAGTCTCCATCACTACAACAGGTTTTTCTCATTTGTCCTCCTCATATTTAGTATTAAATCCTATACAGTAGTAGTCGATGGCTCACTGCTCACTGCTTTTGTCTCGGGTAACTTAAAGATATCATACTATAATGTAGTGTATGTATATATGATTGTATGTTCCCTTATAGATGAGTGGACCATCTTGAACAGCTTTGCATGAACATTGCCTGGGGGCACTGTGAGTGTGTATACAAATATAGTGTATACAAATATTTTAGACAGATCCCACAATCTTATACATTTGAGAGTTGAGCACCGACACTACGTACTTTAACACATTTTTAATCTTCCCGGTGCAGCTGAGCAGCCCAAGATTATGGATCAAGTTATCAAAATAAACCAGTACAAACACTGCAGGCCCGTGTGTGAAACGCAGAGAATATTTGTACATATACGTACTAAAATGAAAATCTGTGAAACGTTTTATGTCGACACAATTAGGAGATTCATTATGAAGAAGAAGTCATTAGGATTTTCAAGTTAATTATAGATGATTTTCTTGACAGTTATTGCCCTAACACCAAAGCAAGGCCGGTATGTAGCTCACAATTATGTAATTTATTCATATTTTGATCAAAGATTACATAAATAACTTAAAACGAAATAGTTGACCATTTATAATTTCAAATGTTTTCATAGTTCTGAGATAAAACAGTCACTGTCATCGTGTATCTCTTACAATACTTCTACTGTACGTCCCTGTTAATGATATGAGAACTGTGATGAGGTATAAAATATTTTGTAAGTTATTTAAATATTACTTAACTGTAGACTTATTAATTTAATTTTTTGTTAGTTTTCTCGAGCTCAACCCTACAGTAATTGATTGATTAATTTATTTAATTAGATGTTACATTTTGGCTCATTTGGAGGAGACAACAAGGTTATTTTATATTTTTTAAACCGAGCATGAAAATCGTGTTTTTTTTCCCCTCATAATACCATACTGATGATCCAAATGATGACCCTGATCTGTACACTACAGATCAGGAATTAGAATAAAATATTAAATTAAAAAAACAGATGTGGTCTTTGCCAACCATTTATTTTTTTATAATGAATGATTTTACATCTGTATTCAGTTGGTAATAACCTTTATTGAGGGGGTAAGTATTTAGATCCTTAGCTGCTATATGCTTGACTATGCAGCTTTGCAAATTAGATGCTAATTTCTCTGTCTGCATAGAGTTTTCTCACAAATGTCTGATAGGATAAAATAACAAAGTAATTTTATACCCAGAATTTCAATGGTTAAATCGGCTGTAATGTAATGTTTTTAAAATTGTTTTGCATTAACACTTTCTTCAGCCTTTTATTAGTATCTGTGACATATTTTCACATTATTATTTAAAAAAAGGTCAGCAAGCAAGAGAGTGATGAGAGCAGCGAGAGTAGCATCGATTCAAGAAAACACGAACAAAAAGAATACTAATATATATGTTTTTTACATTACATGTAATGTTTTTTTCTTAGATAAAATGAATGTGAAGGACCGACTGATCTCCATCCAGATGAATCCATCCTCTTTTCCAACTCCTCTCTGTCTCTTTTCCTAGCATGGAGGACAACTGCAGGTTACCACCAACATACTTCCCATACCCCCTCAACTCCAACAGCAACCATCACCATCACCACCTCCACCAGCACCATCACAGCCACCAGCACAACCACCAACATCAACATCAGCTGGGGCAGAAGCAGCTGGAGCCCCTCATCCTACGTGACTTACCTCCTTATCAGGCTGGTATGGGTGCAGGAGGTGGTGTAGGCGGAGGCGGCGGAGGAGGTGGCGGCGGTGGAGGGGGAGGAGGTGGCGGCGGGGCACCGGGAATGGGAGTGGGAGGTGGGGACGGAACAGTGGCCAGGAGCTGGGGAGGAGGGGAGGCAGTGAGGATCCTGGCGAGACGAGTCACACCTGACGGGAAGGTGCAGTACCTGGTGGAGTGGGAGAACGTGAGTCTGTACTGAGGCAAAGAGCGTAAACTGGAGACACAATGACTGTTTTGCAGTTGTCACAGAACTGCTGTGTATGTAATACGTGGCAGTGTTTAAAGTACAAACAAAACAAAAAGGAAAAAAAAATCTCTACACGTTGCAAATCCAGGTTGCTCTCATAGTATCACCTCTAATTCTACATCATTATAACCTCACTACTTGTTACTAAATGTCCCTCTTTGCTAGTGTTTCTCTGATATTTGTACTGTTAACTTTGGAATATGCCTTTGCATTTATCATCTTTTACAATGATGAGGGAAAATGTGTAAACCTCCTGATGATTTTGTCTGTGTTTGGACCACATCAGTATTTGTAATTATATGACTAAAGGCCGTGCTTAAAAGAGACATATCTAAAGTTTCTACATTTATGTAACAGTCAAAAAAAATAATTATACTACTTTTACTTTGTTTCAGTTTACTTTTGTGTTGAAACCTAGTTATCACAAATAAAAGAGTGGAGTTAGACAAAAAAGCAGAGACAAACAGCTGACCTAGATCCATCCTAAGCTCATTCATTTAAATGCTATCTCTGGCATGCTAATTTTGAGGTTTTATAGATTCGTTTTGGGAACAGTTTGTGTTGGATGTAGCATCATATGTAATGCACACGCTTAAAAGTGGCACCTGTCTCTTCTCAACTACACTTAAGTAAGATGGTAAATACAGATTTTCTGTGGGATTCCCACAGTTCAAAAAAAGGAAAGTGTTTTTCCTGAAATTTGGAACTATTTCTTGGCAAAAAATCTACAATACACCACTTAACCAGCTTGATATGGATTATATAGAATAATGATTTTAAATTAAAATAATGTACAATAGCTTGACTCGATGCACAAAGTCACAGTTTCTAATTTGGCCAAAAAGTGAAAATTGTTTCCCGGTCTTTAAACAGTTCGACCATATTTTTTTCAGGCAGTTCATGAGGACAAGCTCAGCCATTATTTCACACATCTGTTTGATTTGGCATGTCTCATAAAATATATAAAACGGGTGTGCTTTTTAAACTGGTTCAAGTTGTCAATAGTTGCAGTGCATCTGCAAGCTACTTTGGAACCCTCTTCCAGACCTTAAGTCAGTGTCATAGCAGTTATAGTTATTGTCAAATATAAATGACCATAGACTAAAATAAAAATACTTGAAACTATATTTTAACATTTTAGTTTGTATGACATGATGATTATTCATTAATATGAAAATTGTGATTGTAACATGTTTTTATTTTCTGTAACCTAAATGAAAATTGCTTCTTTTTTTAAAATTTGGACATCTGACGACTACAATCAGTAAACTGATAGAGCAGGCACTTCATTTAATTACAAAACTCTAAAAAAAAAAAAAAGTTGTGACACTGTGTAAAATGTACAAGAAAACAAAATGTAATGTTTTTCAATTCTCATAAACCCACAGTCAGATATTTAAACTGAGACATTTTACTTTTTCATGAAAAAAATGGCTCATTTTGAATTCGATGTCAGCAACACGGCTTAAAGTTGGGATTGAGGAAAAAAATGTTTTTTAAAAGTAGTGTTACTAAAAAGAAACATTTTGCAACTAATTAGGTTGTAAGTGGCAGCAGCTCAGTCACACGTCTGGGTAAAAGAGCATCTTTGAGAGGAAAAGTTTCTCTGAAGACACGAGCCAAGTTTCAACAGAAACGTTGAATATTTTGGCATCAACAGTACACAATATCATCAAAAGATTCCAGAAATCTGGAGAAATCTCGCGGAAAATCAATATTGGTTGACCGTGATGTTCAGGCCCTCAGGTGACAACGCATTAAAACTGGCGAGAGTCTGTCATAGAAGTCACGGCATGGGGCTCAGAAGACTTCCAAGTGAAAACATTTGATATGTTTGCAGCTTATGTGAAAAAGACGAGTCAGGACTATTGGTGAGCTAGAACTCTACATCAGACAAAAAATGGGATGTTATTCCTCTCTGGGGAATCCAACAAGTGGTCTCATCAGTGTTTGTTCTTCACTGTTGTTAAACGAAGCGAGGATGCCTCACAGTCAACATCGTCCCAACTTTTTTGACACGTTTTGCTGCCATTAAATTCAAAATGAGCTTATATTTTTCTTAAACTGGTACATTTTCTCAGTTTAAACCCTTATGTGTATAATGCTTTCTATGTTCTGTTGTGAATAAAATATGGGTTTATGAGACTTGCAAATCGCTGGATTCTGTTTTTATTTACATTTCACAAAGCTTCCCAACCTTTGTGGACTCGAGCTTGTGCTACTTTTTACAGCTCGCAAGCATTCGTCAAGTTATTAACAGGATTTGTTATTGATATCCAAGAAATGAGACGTCAAGCTTCCATCAGCTTTCACTTTTCTAATTGCTCGTTCATCAACTCGTGGTTAATGTTCACGTGGAGTTCAGCGAGAAAATTAGCCCAGAATGTTATCAGAGACAAATGGCGCTCTCATCAGTGAGAGGCATTATGACAGCCGGGCGGTGGCTGCTGGCTGTGCATGAAAAAGCAGTAACCTTTGAAGGGATACAGTAGCACAGACGGGCTTATATTTTGGGCTACGTCGGGGGCAGTTTAATGCCTCACTGACGAGTATGTTATTGAAGGATTTGACTTTGGCTCCGTAAACAACAAATTCTCTGGAGGTTTTCATGTTTTTTTTTTCATCACAGTATGTTAATAAGAGATTGTATACATGTTATTATGGGGATACTTATTTATATTTGTTATGTTAGATTTTGTCACACATAATTTACATTTAGACTACTGTTATGTCTTAGAAATAGGAGCCACAGGAGGGCTTTTGTTTTATAGATAGAATTATATATTCACAATATATTGCTATGATGGAACTACTTTATTTTATTTATTTTGATGTGGTTGCATAGTGCCTATATAGGGTGTGTACCTGCCGATTGGTCTGCTCGACTGGGTCGGCCAATCAGACGGTGAAAAGACACGAGCTTGCTGATACGGAGCAAGTGAAGGCTCGTTGTTGGCAGATCCAACAGTACCTCAAAGGTTTGGGGTTCCCTAAGAAAAGGCATTTATTTTGAAAAGATTTTGATATGACATAAAATGCAACTGATTGGTAATGTTATCTGTGACAATTAGGGGACTAATATATCATTAATAATTTGTTTTATAATTGAAATCTATGTAGAAGTGCAGTGGTAAGTTTTCAGTGTCACTCCTATCTTCCAACAACATCTACACAAACTCATAAATCACTTACGATGAGTGATTTCATTAATCCTCAATTGCCATTTACAACATATGTTCAATCTTAGGTATAAAAAAAAAACAACTTTGATGACTCAAAGTGACCCCAAACCTTTGTGTACGTGTGCACAGAAGGACCAGCTACGCTGAAGAGTGTTTGGATCAAACAGGACTGTGACGTTACTGTACATTCCAAACAACAAAACAGTATATAAACACATTTTAGCAAAGCATACATTTAAACTCATCACAGTGGAATTATTTGAAAGAACTTTATTTTGTCTGTTTATGACGGGAGTTAAATGTCATAAAGATCAGCTAAAGGCGCAGCCAAGCCAATGCTGTTCCCAACAGTACAGGTAAATAAGACGCTCCATACTAAAACCATAGTTTTCTTCCAGGGACTAACAGTCTATGGTTTAAATGTAAAACAAGGCATTAAGTATGAATGCATCAGCTGAGGCCTGACTGCTCACGTCCCATTTACTTAAATATGTTTATGGAGGTGAAGTGGAGCTGCTGAGAGTTGGATTTTATCTTTGTGCAAACACGTTACATAAATCTAGAAAACTTGTGCGAGTTTCAGAGTTTATATTTTATACAGAGGTTTATTTCAGCAATCTGTTTGATAAAACTTAACACAACATGCACATTTGTCAGGTTTTAGTTTAAAAAAAAAAAGAAAGAGACTAGTACAACATTTATGCAGTTATAATTGATGCAAAATGCTCAGATTTTATTTACATAGCAACCTCTTTGTTATATTAGCTCCTGTCCAGTAAGACGACATTGCGTTGCAATTCTCATCCTCCTCAGTGACTATTTGACTGTAGTTTATTAGGGAGGAGTGTGTTGAACCTTTCTAGGCGATGGTGATGAATGTATTTGTGTGTTTTCTATGGTATGTCTATACCCGTCAAGTGCTTGTTATAGGTTGTACTCTTGGTGGATCTCAACCAGATTAGTTTAAAACAAAACAGGAGGAAATAAAAACATCTACATTGAAGAAAAAAAATTATTTTGGGAGACGTGGTCTTCTTTTTCTGATTAGTAGTCAAGTCCAAGTTCAGTTATGATGTATTTTTGGAGAAATTGCATTTGTACATGTATACTCTGCGTTGATACACCTAATATGTAACATGAACAATAAAAAAGTTTCACCTCGTCTGTTGCACTGTTCAATTAAAAAACTTTTAAAAAAAAGAAAAGAAAAAAAAGCCGACCCATCAGAAATTAGTTCACATTAAGATAAATGTAAAAGTGTTATATAGTTAAATTTGCTGTCATTTTTTTTACACTATAAAATTAGTGTGTGGTTTGCTTTCCTGGTTGGAGGTCAAAGAAGGATAAAAATCCTCATTTTCAAATTTCAAATGAAAAGATCCACCTTAGCTTTTTTGGACCCTTTAAACATGTTTTTTGAGAGTGAAATAATCAAAATTCATCTTTTTATTCATGTCGTCACTAAGATTACAGAGGGGGCTAATGTATTGGGTTTCATGTTATATATGTGCTTTTGTTGAACAGACGCAAAGTCATGCAAGCATCACCTTATATGCATGTGGGTGGTTTGATTTAGATATTCACTCTGGTTTCAACCAATTCAATCCAGTGAACTCTACGATTTCATGCAAAACGTTGTGCTCGTTGTCCTCAGTAGTTAATTAGAGGTGATTCCAGCATTCCTGCACTAATGTCAAAGAACAGGGGATCCTATTGAAACATGTAAGAGTTACATTCTGAAGTGAGGAGCCAAAGTAGAACTAGAAAACAGAGCTTCACATATGTGCATCTTACAAAGAAGTGTGAGAGAAATATTTTAAAATAACTTTCACTAGAACCACAGTCAATTATTTAATTATTTATATCATGTTGGTCTTTTTTAAAGTTCATTTTCCCTGTAAGGTGTTGTTATGTTGTACGCACATTAAACAGGGATCAAGTATTAGGAAATACACATTTTAGTGCCACACGTCAGCCCTAAGGTGCAATGCTCAGAGAAATCACAAAAGACCTAAGAGCTACATGACCGACTCTACCGGCCTCAGTTACCATGTTAAATATTAAAGTTCATGACTGTACAGTGTGGCTTGTTTGTTAGGATTTCCAGGAGAAAGCCTCGTCTCTGAAAAGAGCACGACAGCGCAGCTTAGGTTTGCAAAGCTTCATGTGAGCAAACCAAAATACAGTTGGAGCGATGTCCTTTGGACAGATGAGACCAAAGCGACGGTTTTGGGCCATAATGCACCTCGACGTGACTGAAGTGATGTGATGAGACCTTAAGAGAGTTAAGCATAAACAAACACTCACAAATCTCAGTGAGCTGAAGAAACATTATAAAGACGAGTGGGTCAAAATGTCTCCACAATGTGAGAGGCTGATAGAGTAGTGCAGAAAATGAGTACTTCAGGTTATTGCTGTTAAAAGCGGTTCTACAAGCTGCTGAATTATGGGGTGTACTTGGTTTTTTAACAGAACTACACAGGCATTTTTTTTAAAACTAATTTTCTATCGTAGAAAAACATATCTGTGAAGGTGTGTGATGATGCCCGATCTGTTCTTTAACACCTTTGGAGGACTTTTCAATTTCAAAAGGACTTTCTATTTTTATTAAAAAAAAAAAATGGAAAAATAACTCTCTCCCTAGGAATTAAAATACAGTGTTTGTCTCGTTTAATTTTCCCCACTTATGTCATATTCTAACTCTAAGAAAAGCATTTTCCACTTAAGCTTTTCCAAAACATGACAGAATGGTATTATTTTCATAGTCTGACAGTTTACTAGTTATTTGGAGTACACAGCTATGGGCACAAAATCATCACTTCTCCAAAGTGTTCAAGCTTTTAACTTTCCAATTCAAGAAGAGGTGGATTGAGGCCGTTATTGAGCTGCTTTGTTTCACCGA
>VUQR01006703.1:1606-17272 GCA_015108515.1 Hemichromis elongatus | reverse complement strand
TCCTCTCACACCCAAGTTGAAAGGAAGTGCTGTGGGTGGAGATTTTGGCACTCACTGTATGTGAAGTTCTAGAGGTCAGTTAATAAAGTTCAAGCGAGACACTGAGACCTCTCCAGTCGTTATTACATACCTCCACAATATCTTAAAGACAGAAAAGCTTCTGAATGTCCTAAAGACCAACAAGGCCCAGACGACCTCTAATTTCCTGCCTCTAAATTAAGATAAAACTGAGGTTATTGTACTTAGCCATATAAATCTTAGAAACATGGTTCATTGGTGTCCAGAAACACTGTGAGACATGTTGGAGTCATTTTTGTCCAGGACATGTCCTTCAGTGTACATGTTAAACAAATATGTAGGAATGTTTCTTTTGCATTTGCGCAATATCTCTATAATTTGAAGCAATATGACTTATGCTGAAACAGCAGTTCATCTGTCAATTACTTCTAGGCTCAAAATGCTTCAGCGAGAGCATTGAAGAGAATGGGAGAGCATATTTATAGAATAGAATAGAATAATCCTTTAATTGTCCCACAAGGGGAAATTTGGGTGCAACAGCAGTAAGAACGATACATGTACAAACAAACATTACACAAGACACAGAACAGAGACATACACAATTTTTACATATTTACATGAAGGAAAAAAACACTGATTACCAAAAACTGAGTACCATACTGTTATTAGATTAATAAATTAAATACAGATAAGATAAGAGGCCACCCTGGTTGTAGTGTGAATTGGTTGATAAATAGTATCAACCGATAGTGCAAGTTACAGCGCTGGTGTAAACATCTATGATTGTTGGGAGCAGTTCTGATTGTACAGTCTGACAGCTGCAGGGAGGAAGGACCTGCGGAAACGCTCCTTCGTGCATCGAGGATGCAGCAGTCTGTCACTGAAGGAGCTCTGCAGCATATTGGCTTCCCTTCATTAGCTCCCTCTTATTTCTAGACCAAATTTAAAATCATTTTCCTGACATACAAGGTCTTAATTAATTAAATAATTAAGGCCCAGTCTTATCTTAACGATGTCATAGTACCGTATCACCCCAGTAAAGCAACTTTTCCTCAGACTGCTGCTTTACTTGTGGCTTCTAGTTTTGTGTCCTAATTTAAAATTAGAACAGAAAACAGCACCTAAACTTTTAGGCTCCTATTCTTTTGGACCAACCCCCCCCCGGTTGGATTTAAGTGGCAAACACACTCCTAAATACTTCTACAATTAGGTTTTAAATTTGCCTTTTTGATAAAGCATAGTTAGGGCTGGATCAGATCGCCCTGAGCTATCCCTTAGTTATGTTGCAACTAAGGACTAGACTGCTGGGGACTTCATATGATGCAAGAGTTATTTTTCTTCACTCACCACTTTTCCTTCTCTGTCTGTGTCTACACCACTTTGCACTGAATCATGAGTTATTATTAATCTCTGACTCTCTTCCACAGTGTTTTGTTTTGTTTTTTCCTGCAGATGTCTGTCCCTCCCTGTGTATCGTTCTGCTGGAGGTTTCATCCTGTTAAAAAGAGGTTTTTCCTTTCCACTGTTGCCAGGAGTTTGCTCATTATTGTAGGGTCTTTATCTTTTATAATACAAAGCGCACTGACAATACTGTTGTCGTGATTTGGTGAAATATGATTAAATGAACTGAACTGAGTATGAATAAACAGCATGTGGGCTCATTTTAATTTTTTTTGAACAATTTAAGTCTGCTTTTCAAAGGTTTAAAATAAAAAAAAAATGATAATAAATTGGAATACCATTTAGACAAGTCAAGGCTGTTATCAAGATTTTAGCAACATGTATTTTATGTTAATGTTTAACAATTACTTTACAGTGTTTCACAAGTCTACATAAAGAACAGACAGTCATCTGTTGACTTTACCACCAAACTGTTACCACTAGCATTAACCAGGCTGCTGGGAGTACATGCTGCCACCATAGCACTAGCTGTAATAATTGGGCAGGGACTTCTCTCTCCCAGACTGGGCATAGGGGTCGGTGTGTATGCTAATAACCGGAGCAATTAGCCTGCGGAAACACATCTAAAAAGACCTTATCTGCATTAGCCCCCTCAGACACCACACCAGTGGACACAAAGTCACAAACTGCTAACCTCTTATGAAGCCCAGCACCTCAAGTCACACAAGCTCTTTTAAGGTCTGAAGTGCGTCTCGTGTTTTTCCTGAGATTTTGTATGTTTTGTCTGCTGGAGAACAACAGCAGCAAAATATGTCACTGGCAACCAGACAGAAGAACCCCTGTTGGGCAACATTGATTCAGAGTCCTCTTTCTTGATTGGCTCATCCCGTGTCCTGAGGGTGTAATTAGGAGACAGGTCAGAAAAGGTCCAGCAATGCCTGTTGCACCACTGTGGCACAAATGACCCATCATCTGGTGTGACAATAATGACATGTGGCGGTGGAGGCAGTGATGACAGGCAGCCAGCAGTCGTAGTTGTCATCATCATCATCATCATCATCACCACTGCACATGAGACGATTATGGGAATAACGGGTAGTTGAACTCTCCTCCCTGCTGCTATCACAAATGGAGCTTTTCTCTTTAGGGCCACTGCTTAATTCTGCAGATAAACAATTTGAAAATAACTACAAGGTTATTTAGTGTTTTTTATTTTTTCACTTGAAGATTATATATAAATCTTTGCTAATTGTTGCGTGACTAGATTTTTTTTTTAACTCTGTGATGCGCCTGCGAGTTGTCTTTGTGTGGTATAATCAAATTCCAGTGGGGATTGAAAGCTTGACAAATCGTGTTTGACCCCCCACCCCACAGCTGCAGACTTAGCAGAGCATAATTAGAAGGTGTTTATGCGCAGTTGACATTCAGATATTTGATCAAGCTTTCTAATATTTCTAGAGGGGAAGTTTTGTATGTCCTTTATTTGATCGTGACATTTATTGGAAGGTTTGCCATAGCACATACTGTTACATTGCTATGTTAGTCCACTCAAAAAATTATATCCAAAATGTCAACTTTAAGTAATTTGATAACATTACATGGACAATTTAGATGTAGTTATGTACACTGTAAATTATTAAATTTAAAGGAATTTGGTCAAATTAAATATACTTAATTGGTACAGATTAAGTTTAAACCAATTGAATTTTCACATGATTAATTATCTTAACAAATAAACATTTATGTTTTAATTTCAGCTGCATTTTTGTCAAAATTATGGCTTAATGTTTATTGAGTTGTTTTTTTTGTTTGTTTGTTTTTTTTGGAGCACATTTGCACTGTTCCTACTTTGCATTGATTGTGTTGCATGTAATTGTAGTGTACCCACACCAAACCTATTATTTGGAACAGAAGCATTTTTTCCTTTCAATTAGTTGTATTGTCCAGTTTTTGTTTTTAGTGAATGCTTTCTAATTTTGCAGTTCTGTCTACAGCCTAGCAGTATAATGACACAAGACTTAATGCATAATTCATAATTTAAGAGTAAAAAATATGAAGTTTACAGTTTCGTTTCCACCACTCATATTTCCACAAAACTTCTTTAAATCCAGTAGGGAGGGGAGGACACATGGGGCTCATAGCTACAGAGTTCAAAAAGAGGGCAAACCAGTAAGCTAGTATGTTCTCCCTTTAATACAGAGCTCACCATGTAGTATTCAAGTGAACTTGTGCTCTTTGCTCCATCGCTAACTTTACAATGAGCTTCACACAAATAAACAGCAAATTGTTGTTTATTTTTGCCAAACTAGGTTAAATTAGTGCCAAAGTATTAACACTACCAAAATATTTTCTACTACTAACACACTATTTCCACATAAAACTGCATAACTTTAGCTTTGTCACAAGCAGAAGCTCCCAGGCGATGTCCCCTTTCAGGTCTCCAAACTCAGGAGCGACAACTATATAACTGCTATCGTTAGATGTACTATAGTCAGCTCTAAACTTACTGTCTGTACTTGACATGAACAGAAATGTTTGCATTTCTCTTGAGCACTGACTTGTTTCTATTGTTTCCACTTACCGTAGGACACAAAACCCTCAAAGTTAAATTCTTACTACAGACATTTATACAAAGAAACAGGCTACATGGGCCAAAGACATTTTCTTTTCTTAAGCTTCAAACACAATGCACACATCACAAACAAGAAAGTAATGTATGATACTTAAAGACTGTCTTTGGTGCAGCATCCTGGCCAGCATAATAGCAGCATGGCTGAGGCAATAGATAATAGCAGAATCCTTACTTAGAAATGATAAGCAGGTCTATTTTGTCACCGTCGTAATGACCTGGCCCATATAAGTCATCTTGCAGTAAGTTAATGTGATGAAATGAATGAGAAGTTGTTTCAGGCAGTTTTGAAAAAAGTAGTTGCCAAACTGTAAATCATAGGGTAAATAAACAAAAGCAGCTTCTCTGTTTCATTACGAGTGCGTGCCCTCTAATAAATCTGTCACAGGAAAATAGTTGTATTTGCACTCGGTGCCCCAACGCATACTTGTTTTTTTTCCCCCTTCCCTCAGTTTCATGATGATATTTATAATATTTTGGCAGAGAAATGCGAGATGCCTCAACATGAATTCAGCCTTTTACATTTTTAATTAATGATCTGGTTTATACTGTTGTTTTAATCAGTTTGCACTCAGATTTCTGGGTCACCTGTGCATTTTAATTTTTTTTTTTTTTGCTTGTTGTTCAAAGAACTTACCTAAAAAAAATAAACTAATTTGTTTTTTGCTGCTTGCAAATATCCTCCGTAACCCTTCAAATGCAGATCAAGTTTTTCCTCACGTCGTCCAAGGCTTTCATACAATTAACTTGTTTTTTCCTCTGGGTTTCCTTCAACCTGACTATGGTCCAGATTTGTACTGGCAGCATAATCTCTCTCCAACCCCCATCGTATCACTGCACAGCAGCCAAGTCACAGCACATAACAAAGAGTGTTGATTACATAGCCATCCATAGCTATTACCCAAGAGGTGGAAACCACGAGCCATTCCAAACAGCAGGCCTTTAGTTCACCGCTATTCCTGCATTCCCTCACTGCCTAGGCTGTTCTTCCCAGAAACACTGACCACTAATGATAGTGGAGCAACACCTGAGCATCCTGAATGACAGCGTGCACCAGGTTCTCGTGGGAAGGACTTCCATAATATGATTCAGAGGAATGGTTTGCCAGCAGCGTCTTCCTGAATCTCAAACCACAGAATTTTCCTCAGGCAAATGTCATATAGCAGTTGAGCTTGTGGCCAAAGGACGACATCCACACACCTGAAAAAAAGCTTGTAATATTCAGCAGATCTTACACAAATCAATACACTGTATCAGTAGAGTTAGAATTGATGCTTATGGAAATACAGTAAATATCATTTTAGCAACGTGTATTGACAGTCCTGCAAATTTGTGATGGCTGGTACTGTTGTTGCATGTTGACTAATGGGCGGATGGTCAGAAAACACATCGATTAGATGCTGGATCCAATTACGGAGATAGCTTCCACATAACAAATAGTTTGTAATGGATAGGAGTAAATAGTTTTATTGTTTGGAAACGTGCTTAGTTTAGCTGTAAATTATCCACAATTATTGACAGATTATTGTGCTTGTTTTCTCCCTGCTGATTTCCCCTGAGAGGTAAACAGGCGGCACACAAAATATGCATGCAGCCATTTGAGTTTGATTTTAAATGTATTCTCTATGGCTGCAGTGTGTCTAATGAAATGGTAAACAGTGTGTAAATGCAGTGCAAACTAGTTTTACCAAACAATTAGATTTTACATCAGTCAAGTAGTTAGATAAATTAGGACATACTGAATGTTATTGTTGTATTTTTGAGGGTGTTTCCAGGTGGGTAAAAACAAAAGAAGATTAAATCTGTAAAACTGTAGGAAAAAAAATCATATTTTGTATATTCATTTCTGCTGCTGAGTAACTTAGTAAGCATACATCCATTCATTCAATCACCATGCAAGCAATAAGTAATTTGTGAACATGATACAGAGTGCCTGCTTGCATCTGTGGGCCAAAGGTAATTTAAATGGACTGAGGCAGAGTGGAAAACTGTTCTGTGGACAGATGAATTTTAAATTATATTTTGGAAAATATGGATTCTGCATCCACCTGACTAAGGAGAAGAGGAAACAGCTTGTTATTGGCATTCAGTTCAAAAGCCTGCATCTCTGATGGTATAGAGGTGCATCAATTCCTATGGTATTTGCAGCTTGCACCATCAGTGCTAAAATGTATATGCAGCTTTTAGAGCAACATGTGCTCCCATCCAGATGACATCGGGATTATCAGGAAAGCCTTTGCAGATTTGCAATGCCAGGGCAAAAATTCACACTACAGCTTTTACAGCGGTATGATTTCATAGTGAAAGAGTGGCCATCTGCAGTCCACACTTCTCACCAACTAAAAACATTTTGCACATCATTAAACAAGGACCGTTGAGCAGCTAGACTTATATTTCAGACAAGAATAGGATAGCATTCCTCTCCCAAAAGTCCAACATCTGGCCTCTTGAATTCCCAGATGTTTATGGACTATGTTAAAAGAGGATACGATGCTACAGAGTGATAAACTTGGTACTGAGCCAAAATTTTTTTAGACATTTTGTTGCGATCAATTTCAAAATAACCATATCAATATCCGAAAATAGTAACAATTTAAATGGTAATAGTTTTCCTCAGGTTTACTTTGGACTCTAGGTACTGATTTATTTTTAGCCTCGTCTACTTAACTTTTTTTTTAGTGTCATTTACCATTTGGGTAGTAAAATCACAGCGAACGTTTTATACAAACTTTTTTTCCTCACTCTTTTAAGACTCTTTAATTGATTACCAGTTTCATCCATAAAGACCAATTATTATCCCCACAACATGACCTCACAGGATATGTGAACACAACTGTCAGGATGCTCTGTTCTCTAGAAATTTAATTCTGAAGGCCATAATGTCAGATGACACACTGAAGACAGACCAGGGGTCATGGGAACAGGAAATGCAAACTACTGAATAATGCCAGGTAAATGAGAGACAGAGAGGGCTGGCTGTGCTCCAAGATGAACATGCACCCTGTGGAAAATTAGAAGCACTGGAGACTAAATTGCCTTCAGCTGGACGCACAGCTCAGATGCTGACAGAGGAAGCGACGAGAGGCACTCGTGCTGTAGCACTGATTGGCATGCATGAATAAAATTTGCCTGTTTGAAACAGCACTCATTAGGATTTTTGAGTGTCTACATTGTACCTCTCTGACCTTCTGCTGCTCAGATATCCATAATGGGCAGTTTGAGAATTTGAGTAGCTAATTACACGGACATACTCTATGTACTGCATGCAGAAATGGTTCTCTCACATGTCCCAGTACACCGGACAGACACATAATCTCCATTTATTTCTGCAGCATATGTCATATCCAATGTGTCTCCTGCTACTTTACTTTGACAAAGGCTGTGCACGTTCAAAAACCACAAATAAATTATCCAAAAATTAATTTAGAAGACTTCATTTGCAGTCACAGTAAGAGCATTTCTTATTTGCATTGCTCACAAAATTATTATTATTTACATGATAGACTTTGTCTACTTTAGTAATCACTCTGTTCATTGCAGCAATGAAGTTCAGCTCGGACGTATTTCATCAAGCCAGAAAAAATTCCTCTATAGTTTGTTCTGCTTGTTTGGATTCTAATTTTCTCAGGTGATACACACTACAGGGAATTAAATTAAACTTGCAGAAAGAAACTGATTATGCAGGGCAGGATTTCCATTACATGGCTTGGAGCAAGTGTAAACATTGCCATATTGTAGCTCACTGAGAGCGTTTGTATTCTATCTGAGCTTCAGCGCTTGGTGTCTTGGAGACGCCCGTCTCTGTCACTTGCCGGGATCAGCCAAGCCCAGATTAATCTACCAGACATGGTAAGCATCTCTCCGTGTCTCTTTGCTCTTTTGGAAACTTGATAAGAAATTCACAATGCCTCCAATCACAATTTGGAACCACAGAGGAATACTACAGTAATGAGTTTTTTCCAAGGGCATTTGATTCCCGTTCTCCAGGTGGAAGATGGATATGATGATGATGAAGTCCCTCAAGACCCTCGGGCTATAGACACTCCATAGTGTGATTTAAAAGGAGACTCCTGCAGACTGGAAAGCAGGCAGAGTGGCTAATGGAAAGAACCCACGGAGACGTAAGGATGAGATAAACAGAGAGGAGGAAGGGAAAAGAGGAGATGGCAAAAAAGAGGGAAGAGAAGGGAAAGTGCTTCCAGCTCCCTTGTGTTTCGGCGAATGAGCATCGATCAGGAAAAGTGTCTGTTACTGTCCGATGCTTCTGAGAAGAGAGTCTCACTAGTGTCTAGTGCGAACATCAACCAGCCAAAAAGCACCATGTGGGACTGCTCTCGTAACAGGTGGCGAGAACTAGGCTGCTAACTCTGCTGCTTGAGAAGGCCACTGCTTCTGATATCACATAGACATTAAGTCTAAGCCCTGCGTTCTGCTTAGTCTAAGTATTACATTTATCAGTTACTGATACATTTGTGAGGGAATTTGCTACATTAGAATGAATAAGTTGGTGGTGTTTTTCTCAAGAACCATACATCACTAAGGCTTGGTTCAGCTGTCATTAGCAGGGGGTTGTGTCTGTTCTTGTCAGAGATGCTGGGAACAGCCCCTCAGAGGCCTATGGGTAAATCTGTCCATGCTCCTGATTCACTGGGCCATAAACATTGCAGGGAGTTTGTGATTACAGGGTCTCAGTTTGAACTATCTGGGTCTGGGTTGAATGCAGGTTGCGAGGGATGTGCCAGCTTGATGTAAAAAGAGCCTCTCATAGAGGACAGGTACAAACAGCACTGACTGTGGAGGGAGAGGCGCTGCATGATAGAACAGGATTTTAGGTTGCAAGCTTCACAGGCAATGACAGCTTAACAAGATGGCACATTTGTAATTATCATTTATAACTATCATTACCTCTTCCACAAGTTTGCTTTTCAGCCAAACCATCACAGTTTTTGTGTTGCCCAGCAGGTATTTTTATATGGCCTAGTTGTTGCAGAGGGTAAACTCTTCCTTCAGGGCATGGAGCTGAAAAACTATAATGCAGATCCTCCTGCAGTGAACTTGCTGGCCTGTAACTGTACTGGAAATGAAACTCCATTAACAAGGAAATCTGCAAAAAAGACTATATTTTGTTTATTTTTGCTCTGGAGCAATTTAGTGCGCAGACATGTATCTCTGTAGGATTGTCGCATAATGTTTCTGTTGTTGTAGTTGTTTACATTACACTACAGCTATGTAAAATGAGCAATAAGCTTTGCTCACAGTTTAGAAAACAGAGTAAAACACCAGGCTTCCCATTAATGCATGTAAAATCTAATCTAAAGTTCTGCAAAACGCAAAATGGATTTTCATACTGCCATAGAAACAGCACACACAAGTGTAAATGCTGGCATTGACATCAGCTGCTACTGAAAGCTACATCGCAGGCTCTACATAGATTTACTGCAGAAGTATACTGTAAATTGAAAAGCATTAGATGGTTGCTCTTTAGCACATATATCACAGCATAACAGGCATTCTATTCTTAATTGAAGAATTTTCTGTCATTTTCCCTCACAGAGCTATATTTCCAGGCTGCCTGGCAGGCATTTCATCTTTTAGATAATGTTCCTTTGCAGACAAGTGGAAGTTTTGCTTTGCAAATCTCCCCAGGAGAACAGTAATAAGTTTTTAAGACTAATTTTAGTTTTCTTTTGAGGTATTTACTCGTTTTCACTATAAAAGATCCTCCTTTTCATATATTTTTCTAACAACTGTAATATGTGAAGTCAGGAAAAAGAATTTAAACTGGGAATCCATTCAGGGATGATTGAAAAACACACCTGCTACATTCTAGTGGTTAACATATCTTGCATTGGGCAATGTTCACAAGTATAATGTCTATCTTGATGATATAGTAATAGACTCTGACTGGTCATATACCATCCTGAAGTCAGCATTCCAATGACTGATCCAGTCGTCTTTACGCTCAACCTCACCAAGTTTGGTAAAGGGATGGTAATGTACCTGGGAAGGTAGGTTGCCTATAGACAGGTCCATAAAGTGGATCCAAAGATAACTAAAAGAAGTTTCTAATCTTGACTGGATACAATTGGTGCTTTTTTAAACTTCTCGATGATAGTTGCCCCTTTGATCAGATTCTGATCCAGGAAATGCATGTTCCAAAAGTACCACATTTTGCACCTTAATCTTAATCTTAATAATGTTTTGTAAACACAGCTACACTAAAACCATGCCAAATGATTTCAGCTGATGAAATCCCTCCCTCTCTCTGCAAAGTGACAGTCTGTTCCCCAAAAGGTCATTTAGACTTGAATCGGCAGCATGTTTTGGGCTGAAAATACTCCGTTGTTGGACACTCTCCTTACTGCCCTGGTAGTTTGCCACATTTTCATGAGTTCCATGTTTGTACTGGATGCATGCAGCAGCATTTTGTTGGATAACAGCTGTGGGCCCCAGTAATTGTCCTTGACGGTATGAAAGAAAGCTGTTTCAACTGGTGGAGATCGGGGTCATGCTGGCCGTGTCAATCAAGTGACTTGACCCAACCAGGCCGAGATGGATCACCCAGTGACAGAGTCAGAATAAACTGACTCTTCTGTAATGGCCTGTCACCATACTATTTTCTAGGTGACAGAACACATTTACAAGATTGGTCAAAGGCTCAGACGTTGATAGCAGTTGATTGATTTTGAGGAAAAATATTTTTGCAGGAAGAAAGACTTGAATTTTATGTTTTACATTTGTTTCCTTTGTTTTTATCTATTTTAGATCCTATGGCTCCAAAAATATTCATATTAATATTTCTTATGTATCTTATGAGCCACTTGATATTATATTATTTTTGCACTATCCTATTGTATATTGTTTATTATTGTACACTAGCATTCTTATTGTATATATTGTATTTCTTATTTCTTATACCGTATATATATTCTTATTTCTTATATTGTATGTATATCTCTGTCTCTCTTACTGCACTGAGCATGTGTATGACAAAAGAATTTCCCTCGGGATAAATAAAGTTCTTCTTATCTTATCTTATCTTTTGATCCATGCTAGCTGTGGCTGTACCAGTTACAATCTGGCAAGTCATAATTTGAACACAATCAATATTAAGGATGGGACTGATAAGATTTCACAATTCTGATTCTATTTTTGATTTTATTTAGCGATTTTATTCCTTATCAGTTCACTTATTGATTCTCATTGAATTTTTTTTAGCAGCATAATAAAGACATTATATATGTACAAATTATTTGTATGCTGTGTGTTTAAACGTTTGTGCTGTTTGAGGTGTATATCACTATTATTACATTTACATTTCTCCATAAAATGATCTGAAGCACATTGTCTCATAATTACCATTTTACTATATATAGAGCTGTAGGCTATAGTAGCGAACAGCCACACAAATCCCTGTACTAATGAGGATACACACATAATCTTTATGTTAGTAGGTATAAACACAGAGTCGGCAACACAAAGCAAAGATGAAAACCAAAACAAAGGGAGTTTAAAGCAATTGCCACTTTAGAACAGGTAGAAATGGAGGCTGCAGCCTGCCTGGTCATCACTGCTTTTGTTACTTTAAGTTCTTTTTTACTTTACCATTAAGCTCTTATGTTTTTTTCCTTCCTCATCTTTTCGAACCATTTTTTTTCTTTTACTAGTTTTGTATTTGGCTGGGGTCAGTGTCACTACTGGTAGCAGGTGATACCTGGACTCAAAATATGCCTCAAAACAGTCTCAAGAGCATGAAGGAACTTCTAGGTGAGAGGCAGTTACTTCAGGTAAGTGTAAGAAAAAAGTCATTAGCAGGACTAGTATCTGCTGAATAACCAGACGAGCACTGCCAAAAGCCCTTCAAAGGGACTTCTAGCAGGCCGCTGGTGTGAATGTTTTAGGATTAGGGGACACATAAGCAGAAATGAAATGGTTTGGAAAAGCCGTGGAGACCATTGTTGTTTTGTATCACCGTTTTGGTGGTTGGTTGGTAGTAGTCTGGGAAAGCAAATCCATGGTAGGATGCACAGACCTCCACAGGCTAGGCAACGGCAACCTCACTCCAACACATTCTCACTCCCAGAGTGTAACATTTTAAGCTAGGTGACAAATCTTTAGTATGTTATGCTATCGGCCACCCAACACGTCCCTATTTACAAGTTCGGATAAATGAGGAAACATGAGAACCATTAGGAATCAATCTACACATGTATGTTCATTTTTTATGATTCGCTTTAGAAAACACTATCTAATGCGATTAAACTGGTGGTTGAGGTGAGGTATAAGGTTATGGTTAGGGTTAGGATTAAGGTTAGGTTTAGGGCTAGAATACACGGTTGGAAAGTGAGTTACCGTGTGTCAAACTATTGCATTCCATCCATTACCCGGCGCGTATCACAGGAATACGGTAGGTCAGAAACGCATCCAGACAAATCATCGGTATATTACGCTGTCGGAATGAGAATGGTCTCCTCACTCCCATTAGGTATGGGAATGGACCCATTGTCACACCCTGCTGGTGCAATGGCTCCTAGATTCCTTCTGTTGCACAACAACATGCAGCCTCATTTGGTGAGAGTATGCAGGCAGTTCCTGGAGGATGAAGGAATTAATGCCATTGACTGACTCCCATGCTTGCCTGACCTAAATCCAATGGGACACCACTGGGACATTGTTTTGGCCAATCCAATTCTCTCAGGTTGCACCTAAGACTGTCCAGGAGCTCAGTGATGCCCTGGTCCAGATCTGGGAGGAAATCCCCCAGGACACCATCCATCATTTCATTAGGAGCCTTTCCCGAATTGTCAGATATGCATGAAATATAATAACTTTGGTGAATTTGAAGCGTCCCTTGGTTTGCCATGACCATGTTGAACCATTCTAATTTCTCTGATACTCTTTGGTTTATGACCAAATACCTGCAAAACTGCTAACAATCTCATTACATTTTCTTTAGTGCTAATTATTAATAAATCTTAGTATGTCTGCAGAATCGACTAATATGGTTGATGCGCACCCGCTAAATGTGAGCATCCAGGATGCTGGCATTAGCATTTAGCTCACAGCATTGTTTAAAAGATATTAGCATGGTTGTAGTATTTATTTATTGGAATAATATGAGAAATAGTTTAAATGCAAACATCCTGAGGCCATGCAAAAAATTAAGAGGTTTGGGGAGCATTCATGAATCAGAGTGAATTGTAAAAATACAAAAAAAATCATAATAAAATGTTTGATTTCTCCATTTATTGCATCTTTGTTTTATCCTATCATCTATAATATTCTTGCACGGAGCCCGAATAATGTTATTTTTACAGCTCTGTAGATACAGCAGCACAAGTCTCAGATACCTCTGCTTTATCTTCTTCATGTGGCCATTTCTCTGTTTAGGATATCATTACTGGGACAGGGGCACAGGGAGCGATCAGTATGTGGGTGCAGGTGACCTCCTCTCTTCCTGGACTGATTGTTAGTTGATGGATCCTGTTTGAGAGAGGAGTGAGCAGTGATAAGAGTCAGCGAGAGTGCACCGGTACCGCAGATAGAATGACCTGCCACAAAGAAATCAGTGGAGGGGCAAGAAATCTTGCAACAAGATACGCTTCTTTTTTAATAATGTTCTTAGATTGAAGCGAGGAGATGTTTTTGCTGAGCTACTAACTATGAACAGAAACACTCACCTCACTCACTGACATTCACTCTACTATTAATGTCTTTTCCTGAGTCAATCGGGATGCAATACGTGGATATTGCGTTGTGTGTTTCTATGTGTGTGGCGAGACAAAGGCGACTTGTTTACAGTTTTTCTGAACAGGATCTAGTTACAGTTATGTTCCTGCCACCATGGCAAAGGAGGAAACATGTATCACTCTGTGGCACTGTCTTCTTTGGCAGTCGGTGGAGTGAGAGATCACAACATAATTTCCAGGCAGGAAGGAACATGCTGGTGGAACATGCGTGAGGCAGAAGGCCACTGAACAGGCGTGAACATTAACACAAACACTGCCAGTCAAAATGACTGATTACCTTGGAGGACGTGCTGTGAAAAGTCAATTCAGCACTCAAACCCCCCCTCTATCCTCTAGCCTTTACATTCTGGCCCACCACAACCTCTCCCTTGGGTATTCAAAATGTACAATCATTAAAATACTACTGGTGGTTGGCCTTTATTGTAATTTCTAAGTCATGTGGTTTGAAACTCCTTGTGCCTAAGCTGTTGCCATTAGTCTCCCACTGCCACACCTACAAGAATTGATGCATTTTGTTTTAAATGTTCCTGAATCTATTCTGGTGCACCACTGTGATGTTAAATTGATTTTACACAGACTCGGATTCTGCGCAGCTAAAAAAAAAAAATGCAGTGTGGAAAGAATGCCATATCTCTAAAGCAGCATCAGTAGAGCACATAAATAATGTAGAAGATTCAGGAAATGACATCATACTTTCTGTATTTTTGAGCACTTAGATGAATGAAAACCTAATGAAGTTAAACAATAGAGCATTTTTTGGCGTCAGTGCTTTAGCAGTGTCTCTGCTACTTTAAGTGCTCACATACCGGTTGAGTCTGCCTCCCTGTGGACTTGGGCTTGGCTTCTGTTTGCTCTCTGTATTTATAGTCTGTTTTCTGCCAGCGGAGGACTAGCTGTCCTCAAACTGCCCTTCATGTGTGCAGAAACAGTAGTCTGTCCCATAGTGCCAGCACATAGCCAGAGCTGATATATCACATTATCCTTTGTAAACTCCCTCACACTTAGAAATAAAAAAATAACAATAGTGTGCACCACCCTATAGATTAGGGTTGACAAATGTAAACTGCACCAACAGGTTTCTTTACATACAAGGAGCTTTAGCAGAGGTATATCATTTATTGATTTCTCTTTCTTTGCTTTTTTGTGATCTATTAACATATGTTCCTTTAAAACACTAATTGTTTTAGACTCAAATGATTTTCTTCAGATGTGTTTCTTAGCCATACATATTGCAGCATTGTCAAGAAACTCCTCAGCTGTGCATATGGCCTTTCTCAGTAGTTGTTTGCCTAAAGGCCTTTCCCACTGACCATGTCAGACGGCCTTCTGTGGATCATGAGCCTTTGACAGGAGAATAGATTGCATGTATTATTTCACAGGGAAAAAAAAACAGCAGTCTATTGCCTGAGGGTTTGGTTGCCTATCAATGTCCTTCATGACTGTTGGAGAGCGGAAGCGACACACTTTCTTCTGTCAACATGAACAAGAAGAATGTCGCTCAGGTCTCAAATGGAAGCATACAGTAAACAGAATCTGCAGACTGGGGTATGAATCCATAGATATGAAACCTATGGATTGATAGAGGACAGAATGGTGTTATACTGGTGTTACCTCAGATATCAGCCAGTTATTTCATATATGCCCTTAAAACTTAAATTTAATTTTACTCTAATGCAGGGAACGTATTTAGACAAAACTGTACCTTATTTACAAGATGCTCCTCTACATCTCCACCCACATTCATCCTCTCTCTTGCAATGTGACAGGTGTAATCATGGACCAGGACAACATTTTATGGGGGCTTCTTTAATAACCACCAGAACTGCTTGACCTCTGTGAGTCCCCCAAAAGGCACCGCCTACCCCAACC
>VUQR01006702.1:52744-67035 GCA_015108515.1 Hemichromis elongatus | reverse complement strand
CATTGAACAAAGAGAGGAGCCACTTGTGTGACAGAGACAGACCTTGTGGGACAGTTTTCTGTAAGACTTTGTCCCTGTGCTCTTGATCAGCTTCGTTTGATGATGAGGGACTTCACTTATAAGTGTGTGCACACAGCTGATTCATATTAGGTGTGTGTATATGGTTAATTTTGACTCGTACTTTAGTAACTCAAGACTGTATTGTTTGTTCAACATCAGATGAAGGCCCAAATTGATTATTATCTTTTACTCCATTGGTGGGCCTCTGTCCCACACTGTTATAACTGTAAACATTTTTTTTTAATGTATTGCTGTGTCTTTGTGTCTTCCATCAGATCAAATACGCAGGTGCTGATACAGATTTCAGTGCATCTCCAGCTTTTTATAAGCAGATCAGCAGAGTGGAGTGCGAGGAGCAGAGGGTGATAGGCACTCAGACCCCTCTGCAGCAGTTGCTAGAAGGCCTGATTGCAGACAAAGAACTCCCTGCTAAAGACAAGAGGAAAAGACTAAAACAGGTATGCCTACACACCAAAGGACTACACACAATTAGCGCTACATTCAACTGGACCTGTCTCATTAGATTTTGAGGGGAAAGCCAAGCTGCTCTCAAACCACAAATTACAAGCATTTATGTAAAAGCCATTTGAATTTTAAGAATGCGTCAGAATCAATTGGCTCCAGAGACCGTGAAAGACATGATTGCACTGTACTCATTTTCCTGTAGTACTCTTGTTGCCATAGATGCGGTAAGTACTGGAGAGGATGCTAATGTGAAACTACACGGCACTGTCAGGTGCAGGAACAGGTCTGTTCACAGAGCTGTTAGCAAAAATTAAGGTAACACCTCAAGTTTATAAAGACAGGATCTGTATATAGAAATCATAGTGAGTTTAATCTTTTGATTTTAACACAATTTTGTTATGAAATGTTTCCGTAGCATTTTGTATATTTGTATAGCTGGCAATGCTCCATACATAACCTTTACTGAGGCTAACTGTATGCTAATATAGTAAATAAATAAAGGCTTTGTGCTGCTCATAGATTATATCATTACCTTTAGTTTATTATAAAATAAATAATTTGTGCTTTTGTTTGCAAATTTATGTCAGAATATATTCATTTGAGTGATATGCCTGCAATCATGTAGTTTCATTCATTGGTACTGAATACTAGTATAATGACATTTCTCTTGTATTTTTCACATTAAGGTCTAGAACGAGTCTGAATTTAGAACCCACAACAATGTTGGTTTGTCTTATAGGGTGTGTATACTGTAAAATAATGATGTGTTTCCCATCCTTTCAGTTTCAGAAGTCCTACCCTGAAGTCTACCATAGTCGGTTTCCCACTGAAGAAAGCAAAGCTGCTGTCATACCTGAGAAAACCCCGCGACTCAAACCTAATCTCATGTTCTTCAGCATCAAGAAACCCTTCCAGCCTTTTCAAAGAAGCTGGAGTTTCAGGGCATGATCTGCTACGACTAACACATTTACACATCTTAACCTCAGAGTTGCAAAATGAGGAGTGAGGCTTTAATGGCACTCTCACCACAATTATGACGCTGTTCATTAACCACTACAATTTTTACAAAATAAATAAATAAATAAATATTCCTTGCAGCCACTGGTAAACAAGGATGATGATTTAAAGAGCCCGTTCACTCAAGTTATAGAAGAATTATAAGAGATTTTCCTCTTAGTAGGTCATTTTCTAAACAGAAGTAAATACTTCATGGAGTGAATGCAGCGAGTAAACTTACCACGTTTCTGTTTTAATAAGAAACTTGAACTAAACTATGATCCACTTACACTTAAACGTTATTAATCGTGAATTTTATTTTTTTTATTTAGATTGATACACTTTATGTACTGGTACTTTGTATGTTACAAAGATCTAAAACATCAGAAAATGAAAGTAGCAACAATAGTAAAATGCATTTCAAAAGTATTAACAGTTATTAAATGTTAACATTTACTTTCTTAGTAAATCTTATAGATGAAATTCAAGTGGTCTTATAAGATTGGTAGACAATTGTATTGTATCAGAAATATTCTTGGTGCTCCGAATAATCAGATGTAATTTCATGATGTTGACTCAACAATGCAGTGCTGCGTTTCATTGTATAATAATAATTAACCTTGTTGAATAGGCATCATAATATTTGAATTTAGGCACAGTAATCTTTTTCACTTTGATCAGGTAGACCGTTAATATATCAAGAGTTTGTCTAAAAAGGGAATGGTCATTTTATTAGGTACACTTGTTTTGCTGCTTGTAAATGCAAACATCATTGAGTGTGCAGTCACATGGCCAGCTCACTGCATTTAGACATCTTTGAATGTCGCGTGGTTATCAGCGCCAGAGGAGCTGAGTATTTCAGAAATTGATCTACTGGGATTTTCTCACCCAGCCATCTCCTGAGTTACAGAGAATGGTTCAAAAAGGTGAACATCTGTAGTCACTCATGTCAGCTAAGAACAGGAAAGCAAGAATACGATTCACATGGCCTAACCAAACTTGAACATATAGACTGTCCCTCTGTCTGGTCAGTTTAGTCTCGAATTCTGCTGCGACATTTGACATAAATGTCATGAAAGCGCTGAGCCATCCAGCCTTGCTGGTTTATTGATGTGGGGCATATTTTCTTGGCACACTTTGGGCCTCTTGTTGAGTATTGTTGCTGGCCACGTCGAACCCTTTATGACTACAGTGTATCCATCTTCTAATAGCTGCTGCTAGGAGTATAATAAATCATGGCACAAAGTCTCAAACTGGTTTGTCAAACATGATAGTGAGGTCAGTGCGCTGGTGGAACGGGACATTCTCATCATAGATACAGCCAACAAACCTGCATCACCTGTTAATTGGTTTTATTTCAATATGAAGAAAAATCTTTTAGGAATGTTTCAGGCATCTTGTTCACTCTGCCTCCAAAAATTAAAGCAGATCCGGAAGCAAACCTGGTACTAATAAGGTGTACCTAATAAAGTGGTCAGTTAGTGTATGTGGCATTTTTATGTTAATGTGATGCTCTGGTTATAAATTTCATTTGTAACCACATAAATGTTAACGCATTTGGGGAAAACTACACAGTCAAGATGAAAATCGTAGACTTACGTTGCTACAAGTGAACAACTAAATTGAGTTTCTATGTATATACTGTATGTATTTGATGCAGCCCTTTCTCTGTACATCATCTCTGTATTGGAGTCCAACACTGCACTCTGTAGACAATTCATTTCATCTCTTAGCTTTTTGGTTATATTCTGTATATAAGAACCTCTGTCTTGATTGGTACATATTTTAGTGCTTCAAATGCCGTTCTTTCACTTTTATAAATGGTTATTTGTTTTTTTGTATATGTCTTCTATTCAGTCAGGTTGTTTCTTAAATCTTAGACTTAAAAAGTGTTTTATTTTTATAGTGATACTGTTGATGACTGGATTTTTAAAAAATATCTCTAAACAAATGCTGGAATAACTGTTACACTTGAATTGCTGCTCTGTTCTGGAAGTAATTTAATGTTTATGATGATTTTTATATAAAGAAAATAATTGGCATACATAACTGTTTCTTTTCCTTTATTGCTTTTTTTGGTGTTGAAGGTTTTATTCATATATATATATATATATACAAATAGACAAAGCTTTACAGAAAACTGTCATAATGATGATCTATTGTTCATTGAAGCCTCATCTGAGTAGGGGCTGGCTGTCCAGTTCTTACGCAGGGGAAATGGACAGAAAAGGCAAATTACACAAGAAGTGGACTGGAAAAAAAAAGAAAATAAGTCCTCTACAGTGAGTGTTTACAGCCATCTGTAAAACACAGTGGAGGCTTTGTAAAGGAATAAAAAGCAGCCAACATCCAAAGAGAAGAAGCCTGGAGAACTATTCCTAAAGACTGCTTGTTTTGCACAGGGAATTAAGCATAAATATCACTAAAACTAACCCACAGGTTTGCATCAGAACTAAAAGTGCTCACTTGAAGAACACCTTCTTCAAAAGAGATAAAGTTAGAGTCCAACAGCATAACTAGCACGGGTAGAAAAAATTCTTGTTTCATAATTCCACATTTGGGAATGTTTTAATTCATACTGTTACATCAGCATCAGCATTCTTATTATAGATCTTTGTATTTAAATACTGAAAGACTACTGGATTTTCTGATTGGTCAAACACAGGAGTGCCAGGCTGTTGGAATTCTTGTGAAGGTTTATCTGACATGTGCATAAAGAAACAGTGAAAGAATAACCAGTGGATGCGGTCTGCTTGACCTTCAGTCGTTGAAGCTTCTCCGTCATCTTTTACCTTGCTGTAAGTGCGTACGAAAAAGCTCTTAGCTGATAGTGATAATAATAGAGATTACATGAAACTACAGAGTGCTTGGATAGCAGTGAGATGTTAAGCAGGGACTGATAGTCGTGACAGCATAAGAGTCCTCAGAAGTTGACACCTGCCTGATCTCACAAGCAAATAATCCCACACTACAAAGGCTTGGACCTGTACTCTTGGATGAAAGAAAACTTCGCTCGCCCTTTCCACAGCCAATGAGCTCCTGTAGGTGAGCTGGAGCTGGCGTGGTGCCTGCGGCCTTATAGTATATTTTGATCAGCAGAGTCAGTGGACTTTATCCTGTGTAGGTCACTCATATCTGTACAAAATGTGAGCTGGAATATTAGTCAGCTGATATTCATTGTATTTTACTAAGTAACAGTTAGTTAATCAACAGTTCAGCCATTGTCAGGAAACTAAAGAGACACTGTGGAGACACACACTCAGAGGCAAAGGAGTTCTGTATTTATTATTTTGGGAGTGACAAGATGAAGAAAGAGATCAATACCAAGTCTATTAATATCATTTATACATTTGCTCCCTATTTTTTGGTATGATTCCATTACCAACATTAAAAGTAAAATGTTTCAGAAATAGAAAGATCTGCTTCAGGAAGGGAACGGGGCCCTCCATAAGTCAGCGTGGAGGTCAGACTGTCTCACTCCAGCTGACAAACCTTAACAAGCTACAAAGTCTGTAATCAAAGGTGGAAGGGGGTGATATTTTAAAATGATGTGATGTTTTTAAAGTTTGCTCTTTGACACTTTTTTTTTTTTTTTAAGTGCAACACCTATAATTTAGCTTTTACTTAATGATTGCAGATCACGGTTTAGGAAGCATTAGTAGAAATCTAATGACTACGGGGAAGTCATCATCTCTTATTAATTATGCAATACTGAGAGGGAAAAAAATCTATTACATAAGTTTAATGAATGGTGCTGCAGAGAAGTCTGTGGTCATTATTATGCTTCACTTATTATCGGCACCTTATTATTCCAGCCTGTTTGCCTGCAGATACAGTAAGTGTTCCATTCAGGGGGATTGGTAATAGCTGATGTCTCTGCAGGGGAGTGAAGGAGAGGGAATTAACTCCATCATCAGGGATCTCTTCAGCCTTTGTAGCAATGAGCACAAAGCCTGCCCCGAATACACAATGGCCAATTTGCTTTGATGGATCAAGAGTGTATAGCTGGCATTCGAAGATGTCATGTGTTCAGTTCAGAGACCATCAGCATATATGATCTTCAAGTGTTACAAGCAGGCTCTCTTTAGTAAATTGTCTAAAACATACTCGAGAGATGACCTTGAACAACGTGGAAACAATCACATGTTACGGTTTACTGGCATCTATTATAAAAATCGAATTGCCTTTATTGAAATTAACTGGGCAATTTGTCTAAAATAAAAACGCTATTGTTCCCCTAATCAAGCTGAAATCATCGCCATTGTTTTCAGTGCCTTCAGTTCCTCCGTAACCTCGAAGGTTTTCTCTCGTTTACTCTCGATTCTGTCAGGAGAGGAAATAAAGCTTAACAGTTACTTTTCACTTTCTTCTTCTTCACTTCCGAAGCTGTATAGGTCACATGCGCCTTTATGACATTTTTCTAGTGTTACGTGTCAGTGACTCAGCCCATGCACTCCATTTGGGAAAGCCCATGCTGTTTCTCTAATGCGTTTCTGGGAACAAACATGTAGCTGTTGTAATTGCTTTTTCACTCCGCTTTTGAAGTACAGGTGTGTTATGCGATCACAGCGACCTGAAAGCACGCCGGCACAGGAGGAAAGGTGATCCCGCTCGATGTGTGATATTCTCCTACTGTCGAGAGCAAAATATGCAAAAAAGTAGATACTGGATGCCGATATTCATTTGAATGACCTTAGATGCATTGTGTTTTCAATTGAATTAAGCTATTATCCTAAACTAAGGAAACCACTTACCTTAATTGATTCTGATTTTCACATGCTGCGCACTGTTCAGGTCTCAACTGCTCATGCATTACTCATAATTACAAGAGCACAAATATTCACAGTGTGATATCCACCTACTCTGCAAAAAGTCAGCTTAGCTCATCTTCCAGCTAGTGATAGCAGCAAACACCGTGTTACTGTAACACAAAAAGTGTAGAAAGAGATAGAGATCCCAGCAGATACAATTTACAATCACTGTCTTTTTTAAATATGCCCTGCTAGTATGGGGTTGGACTCCTTTTTGTCTTCAGAGTGAGTGCAGTGAACTCATTGTAATGTTCAAGAAACCAGTTTGAGGTAATGTGGGCTCTATGACATAGTGCATTAACCTGCTGGAAGCTGCCATCAGATGATGGGTACACTGTGGTCATAGGGATGGACATGGTCAGCAACAATACTCAGGTAGGCTGTAGTGTTTGAAAGATGCTCAGTCGGTACTAAGGGCATAAAAGTGTGCCAAGAAAACTACCAACAAAAACCTCAACCACTTTTACAAGGCTGGATGGATCCATGCTTTCATGTTGTTTACACCAATATCATCCGAATGTTACACCAGACATTAAGATTCATCTGACCAGGCAACATTTTTCCTCTTCTTAGCTGACAAGAGTGGCACTTAGTCTGGTCTTCTGCCACTGTGTTCAAAGGTGCTCTTATGCATACCTTGGTTGTAATGACAACCGTGACGCTTAGATTGAAGCAGCCCATCTGCACGTCATTCTTGACCATGTCTATAAGACTAAATATGTTGACTTGCTGCAATGTTGAATGATTAGGTATTTGTGTTAAAGAGCAGTTTACCAGGCGTGCCTACTGAAGTTGCCAGATGTGGTGCACACCCTAGACAGCTTGCCAGTCTGTCCTACGGCCAACACAGAAAGAGACAGACAACCATTCACACTTTCACATCTATGGGCATTTTGCCTAGTCCCACTGAGTGCTTTTGGACTGAGGGAAAACGCCAGAGTACCCAGAGAGAGCGTGCAAACTCATACAGAATGGCCCCGGCAAGGCAGAGAACTTGAACCCAGGACTTTCTTGAGGCAACAATGCTAGCCACCGTGCCACCGGGCTGACCTATTTCTAGCGCTAAAACAATACAAAAAATGTATGAAATGCAGCTCATATTCACTGTGAAATTGTGAAACAGAGCAATCCACACAGTCTTCGTTGGCTGATCTTTTGATATTCTCTGTTTTGATATCCTCTCTGCAGTCCACACAGCTGCTCAGGGAAGTCAAATTTCTGTCTCCATCAGTGTCAATTAGATAACAGCCAATTCAGAGGAAATGAGGCTGCGCTGTCTATGCTTGGATGGAGTGAACAGCATCTTTGAGTGACTGACTGAGTGAAATGTTTTTCTACCAAATGAATCTTTTTTGTCTCTTATCCCCTTGTTGTGCGGAGCAATACGCAGCTTTGATGCTGATTTTGATTTGGATCCAAATGTAAAATTGGCAATAATAGCTTCCCTTCAAGAAAAGGGAACATCATTAATCCCAAGCTGCACACATAATTTTACCCCAACTCTTTTGCATCAGAGGCAGAGATGCTTTTAAGGCAGCAATACGATCGCTTTGACGTCAACAACAGTTTGTAGTTCTCCTGTTGCTGCAGCTGCCTGAATAGACGCCATTCAAGCAGGCAAACATGAATGGCAAAGATGATTTATAAATGGCGCTGACGTCTGTTGCATTCATGCACATGTATTAACGATATTGGACGATAAGCAGGCATGTAAACTCTGTTCAGCAGCTCTGTTCAGGTGAGTCTATAAACAGACAATGAAAGAATAAGTCGAAGGAAGAGCGAGAGGAGTAATCAACATACTACACACTGTGACTCAGGCCAGACCGAGACAAGACACCCACATCATCGTCAAACAGACATTCAAACCATGAATAAAGATGTGTTTGCTGTGTGAGAATAAATTAGTAAGCAAGTTATTTTCTCCATGACAGCATATTTAATCAGGAGTAACAGTTACTCAGACGATTTGTGCTTTGCATTAAACATTTCAGAATTTGTCTAGTTCCAAAAAGCAGAACAAAGTGATTTTGTCATCTCAGTGTTTAAAGTACACAAAGAAACGAAAGCTTTTCCCATGAATGTTTGAGCTGAGTTTTACATAAAAGGACACGAATTTATTATTTTTCACACAGCTGAGCTTTAAATAGTAATAGTTTTTAGTTGATCTGTGAGAATATCTTTGCTTTAAGAAACTTTTGCCTCTGTAACAGTGTCTTTTTTTTTTTACCTTGAGTTATAGCTGAACGTTCACCTCTATGGAATAAAAATTTTAAAAATTGTCCTCAAAAATTGTCCTCAAAATAAGGTCTTTGTAAGGCTTTTTCTTAACCTCCTAAGACCCAAACTCTGGCATGCATTTTTAATTTCTCTTTGATATTTGGGCATATTGGGACCCGATGAATGTAAAAGCAAAGAATTACCAGATTTTTTTTTTTTTACCTAATTTTTGTTTCTGAGAACAATGAGATGCACATATGAATATATTTGTTTAAAATTTCGATAGAACAGTGTCAGTATAATGTCCTTGTAAGTGGATATCAGCCCCTTGTAAAGCACAATTTAGTATTTTAGTCTAGACAACCCAAAATATGATGTCCACATATGTGGACGCCTGGTCCTAGGAGGCTAAAAGAGGACAATAATTAGCACTGTGTTTAGTTTATGGTTTTAAAGCAAATAATTTTTTAAACAAGATATTAAAAGAGCAGAGTTTGTTATTTTTCCTGGCACCCGAGTTAATCATAAAGTAACTGGAGAGCTCAGTGCTTTCATCAGAGATTTGGGAGTGCTGCTGGTGACTAATCAAAATCACTAGTTTGCCAATGGCAGCATATTAAACTGTCTTGGTTTCTCTCTCAATGCTCTTAACTCCAGCCTCCAGCCTTCTATTCTCCATTTATCCACCAGATGCCCTCAGATTTGCTTCCAGATCCAGTCACCTGGCTTTGTCCCCTACTTACTCGCCGTAACGCCTGATCTTCAGCTTTACCACGCACCTGCTTCCCATTCGCTCATCGTCTCCTCAATATAAACCAGCCAGATTTACCAGATTGTTGGCCCTCATGCCCTTGCATCTGCCTTATTAAATGTCCTATTGAAGTCATTTTGATTCGTCCTACTACTTCTTTGTGTGTCTGAATTTCAAGTATTTTCTTTCACCAATGAGATTAATATACGCACAGGGTCAGAGATTACTAATTCATTTCTGCTTAAGATAAAAAAGTGTCTTCTCATTTAAGCTCTTGTGAATCTTGGGTAATGACCAGTGCCACTTTGGGAGCCAAGGCAGGAACTATACATCGGCTCAGTGCACTTACTCAACTATATTTCCACCTCACTGGTGAGGAAGTGTTGTGGTTTGGCCATATTGTAAAAAAAAAAAAAAGCATTAACTAAGTAAACTCATACCTGTCATTTGTCTGGTAGGAGACTTCTTGTTGATCAGTGACACACAGCATAAACATTATACTTTATATTGTTTTTATTGGATGGTACGATTACTAGTCTGAGTGAGATTTATTTTCTGTACACTTTGAATCTACAATTTATGCAAAGAGCAACTGAAGTTGATGCCAATATCACTCGTTTTGCTGCTATTTGATCTAACACAGATATTTTTTAATCAAAAACCATTATGAATACGTGTGCCACTTCAAGAAATGTTAGCCTTGATGCTAGAATAAGAAGGGATCATCAAAGTTTTTTGTCACATGGTTAACCAAAGTGGTGAGGTAACAAAAATTGCCATTTGTCAGACCGTTCAGCAATCCAACCTCATACAAAAGAAGTTCAAATTCCCAGTTTGCTTCTGTTACTTTTAGCCTTAGCTATTTCAATAAAGCTAAGAGGAGCTATTTCTCTTATTTGTACTCATTTTCAAAGCAATAACAAAATGTCCTTTGGGTGATTTTTATTTCAAATGCACACCTGTGGATACACTTGGCGTTTCAAACGGGATTAAACTGCTGTTTTTATATTGATATTTTGCATAATTGTAACTAAAGCTACTTTGTAAAAGCTACATAGTTACAGTGAACAAATTGCAACAAAAAAAAAACAACCTCAGATCACTGGGTTCACTGGGGGTATCATGTAATCCATAAAAACGCACTCAAGGGATCTGAACTGGCACTTTCGGTTATACACAGTGACAATCAAGAAGGTGATTTGGGGTATAAATGAGGCTTAAAATGCTCACTTTATAAATGAAGGCTCAGTGGAACATAAAAAGTCCCTTTTGTGAATAAAAACACTGAATTTTCAAATATGTGAGCAAGTGTTGTTTATGGAATAAGACGACTTAACCAAGTAAAGAGTTTAATGTGATTCTATAATACAAGTATTGTATTATGTTAGACACAATCTAACATGAGCCTGGATAGATGTCAGAATACAATCCAGATATCAATATTTGTAAAGAAGGGTTAAAATTGCTTTTTTGATTTGATTTGATATCACAGCTGATTTAATACAGGAATCAAAGTCAAAAAGCAAACCACACTAAAGAAAATGCACTAAAAGTTTTACAAACCAGATGATGTAAGTGAATGAAAAATGGGTGTCTCTCAACAACCTTACAGTTAGAAAGAATTACATTTACTGCATTTCCTCACAAAATGGTATGCGCATACATTTGGTTTTACTATTCTGTTTTTAATTCCATTTTTATTTTTTATAATGAAAATATAACACGTAAGAATTTTTACAGTTACAGTATCTTTATTGTACTCATGAAACAGTAAATAGCACAGGGAACACAGTGATAAAAATGTAATTGTCATAGAACCTAGACATTAAAAAAGCTCACAGAGTTAAGTAATTATAAAAACTAATAAATTGATACTAGGTAAGTACACAAATAAAGCACAATAATCTGTATACTCTAATCTTCTCCTGTACTTAGATATGCCTAAGTACATGATCAGTATTGAATCAATAGTCTATATTTACTAAAACAGTTACACTGTAATTTGGGGAATGCAATAAAAAGTGATAGGAAATTGAAAATACATTCTTGTTTAAAAAGAAAAATGTTGTTCATTAACTCTTTTTATGGAAACCAGTAGCTATGTTCCCTACAGTATGTGGTTTCCATGCATGTCCTTTTTTTAAAAAAAGAAAAAAAATCCAGAGTCCTTTGTGGGCATAATTATCTGTGCAGTCAGCAATACAGTGAGCAAAGTCATCAACTGCACCTCCTCTGTTCTGTCAGAAAAAGCCTCGACTCTCACATCTAAGAGCCTCACTGAGAGCGAGGGCAAGACTCTGATGACCCTGATTATTTGCTGTTCCCAGGAGAAAGATGGTGCTGTGGACCCAAATCTTAAGCAGACTATTTGTGGTTATAGAGAATACTGAGCTGTACTGTATTTAAAGCTCTCATTTTGTTTAGTTTAAATGATTTTGTTGCACTGAGATAAAGCTGCAATATGGTGACTTGGCACATCACATATATTGTACAACATTAATATTCTTCATTTCCATTGTTCTGTTGTTTTCTTGGGTACAAAGATGGCTACCAGGAAAAGCACATCAAGCATTGGTACATTCAACAGCCGGGCTGATTGATACACGCACGATCACACGACAGACTGTCTCACCCCACGACACAATCTGAAAACTGTTTACGTAGCATCATAAGCGAGAACAGCGAGATTTCCAAAGACATATGTGAATATAGGGTTTAGTTTTTAGTATTTACAACCAAATCTATTTATAAAATACATTGTTTCTCATACAGAGTGCAACTTAAACAGTAGGTCTTTTATTTTTATCTACAGTGAAGGCCCATCAGTAGTGATGGACAGCTCACTTGAAAAATTTTACTCATTTAATACTCATGTTATATTATCCTTGTCACGAGCGCAGTTAAGATATACCTTATTTAACAACCCCAAAACACAAACAATGATGCATTACAACTTCAATACGTAGAAAATCAATTAAAACTACAAAAAAATCTTTTAGTTCCAGCCTTTTTTCTTTCCTTAACGGGAGGTAAATCAGACTATTTGCAACCCACAAATGGATGGCCGTGATACTGACCACAAACTCCAGAGCTCAATTTCACAAAAATATTGTTTTTAGTTGTATGAAATTTGCTTCAAGGTGATTATAAAGCATGTTTGGTAGTTCAATAAAATCAAAACAGGCTCTTAAACCCTAAAGATGGACTACAGCGCTTACAATCAAACCATTGCCAAACAAGTTCAGATAATGCTGATTAAGTCTATAGGCACCTATAGTTTCCTAGTAAACTAGTTTTGGCACTGGTTTTAATTCTTAACCTGGTGTCTATAACAACAGACTATATAAAGAAAAGTTATCCGCTACAAAGTTAAATATTAGCCAGCTTTCTTTCAACTTAATTCGAAACAAAAAATTGTATTATTGAGTAATGCTTGTTAAAATTTTTTTCTTTTTAAAATGGCATTTTGGTTGTTCAACTTAAAAGTAGTACTAATTTACCTAGAATTCACAAGCACATTAGGGCTTTAGACCTTCATATCCTAGACCCTTTTTATGAAACAAAAGAGTAGATTTATAGATTTACATTTATTGCGCCATAATCACGCTCCTATCTTGGTAAAACCATTCTTTGCTTTCACTGTCCAACTTCTCAGGGTTAACATTAGCATGCCAGCCAAATGTAGTTAGCAACACATAAACTGGGCTTAACTGTGTCTAGTCTATGACACCGAATTTGTGGAAACAATTTTGGATATAGCCAGCAGCCACAAGTTTTAGCTAGCTGAGACAAGCTGATTCAAGCTAGCTCGGCTAACATGTTATCCTATACCTGTTTCATCACTAAAGGAACAAAATCAGCATCAGAAAACTGACAATGACCTGCCATCCTGTTCTAATAAAATGGCAAAACAACCACTGGATCAGAGGTATGAATTTTGTAATCCTTTACTAGTTCCTCATTGAATAAGTCAAATCCTGCAAAAAAATTTTTTTATAACTTTTCTTAAAAAACAGATTGTATTACAGGTATATATGTGTTGCCTCTTTTAATGAAAATTTTTAATGAAGAATTTTCACTTATTGGACCTGTACCAGTACTGGTTTTCTCTTCCTCATGCAGAGTTTTAAATTCATTGATTTGAATAAACTCATTGTCTGCATTTTAAGAGAGGTCACTATCGAAGGAGGATCACTTTTTCTCAATTTCAGACACTTTTCTTCTATCAGTGAACACAAATACAGTAGCAATCAAAGCTGGATCAAAGAGGGAGTAGTCGTGTCCTTCAGCCACTGGTGCTTTATCCCCTCTACTCCAGATCAAATTAACAGCGCTTATGTGGAATATTACAGCGTAATCGATATCCAAGCGACCATACGTACCTGCAACAAAACCACTCACCCACTCATATCTGATGACTTGCAATGACTTTGGGTGTGGCAGCTGTAAGTCAAACATTTGTGCAGTTAGTTGAGGGTGGCGTATCCGCTTTGCTACGAATGTCCTTGATGTCATTGAGCGGGGAGTCACTGGTACCAATCTGGCATTTAAACACCTGCTTATAGGCCTTTCTGAAGTTCTCCGACAGGAAGGCGTAGATGACTGGGTTGACTGATGAATTGCTGTAAGCCAGGCAGTGTGCAGCCACCCGCAATACAAATGAGGCTTGGTTTAGCGGAAAGGTCCCAAACTCCACCCAGAGGTGAACTACGTGATGAGGGAGCCACGACAGGCAGAACACCACCACCACCACAAGCACTGTCTGAGCAGTCTGGGATCCACAAAGGAAAAAGAAAAAAAAGGTAAGATTGTGTCAGTACTTACAGGGACAATGTTCTATTTAGGTTTGAAAGTTATCTTGTTTACGATAAAGGAATAAAGCTTGGAAAGCCATTGATGAGATAGTGGTATGTTCAGGACTAATTGTGTGAGCTCATTAGCACCCTCCAATCAGGGCTGTAATCACACACCTCCCCAAGTCACTGCCC
>VUQR01006702.1:28294-52724 GCA_015108515.1 Hemichromis elongatus | reverse complement strand
CAAGTCCCTGCCCTCCAGCAGAAATCTTTGAGACCATGCTCATTTTTAAGTGTTCATTGCCTGAGAATCATTACGGGTTATTTTTGCTAACCATCTAATTAGTGTTTTTGATCTTGCAATATCATAGATTTTGGCAGCAGTAGGCATATCACTGCATTCTTATCTCTGCAACAGCAATGGAGGTGTGTAGAGAGATCTGTCAGATCTGATAGCAAGTGAGAGAGAGAAAGTAAACAGGTTCTAGCTTCAGGCCAAACTAAAGTACGCTTCAGTAGACTTTGGATGTTTAAACTCAGAAGATAATGGTTTAATATTTTTTGTTGATATGCATTCTTCTTTGGCCTGAGGATGGAGAAGCTCATCACACACCAATAAACCTTCTCATACCCACATCCACATTGAATCATTTTAGACTTTGACAATTAGACATTAACAGTAAATACTGAGAAGTGCCACTTTGCATTGATAATATTATAACAATCTCATAGGACAGAGTCAAATCGTTAATTAATCAATGTTACATAAGTGACCTTTGACATCTCCACGTGCACATTTGGCTGATTCTCATATGCAAATTCTAGGTGTTATATTTGTTAGGTTTATTTAGTACTAGGATAATACACTAATGTGGCATACTGTATAATTCATATATCTCATGTCAGCTATGTCCACTTAAAGAATTCAGACGTAGAGTCTGTTCTTTTGTATTACAGCTATTTATTTGTTTGTTTTCCCAAAACGTTAAGAGAGCTTTGAACATATTTACCAATTAGAAAACAATCAACTTAGGCACAGTGATCAAGGCAAATGGTGTGTGAGCAGTGGATGGAGCTGACAAAGAAATGGTACAAACAAAAACAGCAGTTCTGACCTCAGACTGCTGTTTAAATACTTTTAAGTAAGAAGTAAAAACCTTGAAAAAGCACACACACTGTAAATGCCTTTTCACCCGAGACTTAATGAGTCACTAGTGGCATTTCATCCCCTGTCTATATCATAAACACATTTCTGTATCTACTGAAAAAAACTGCAAAATGATGTGACACCCATGACAAATCAAATTTACATAATATGCAAGAAGAAGTAATTAATGGATGTTGTTCTTTCTATAAAAGATTATCAGTAATGCTAAAGACTCCAAAAAAGAGAGAAAAAAGTAAACTAATTACATGCTCTTTGATTTGCTGAGGTACTAAGAAGATTTATTGCAGGACTAATTACTTTTCATCATAGATAAAGGAAATATTGAAAATCCTGAATCAGGAATTTAGCTTTCCAAGTTTTGATGGGTATAAGTTAGAAATAACATTTAGCCAACCATCTGAGCATGTAGCTGCCAGAAACAACAGAGCTGATGTTATGTGTAAAGTGAAAATATTCCCAACTAAATGAATATGAGTACAGAGATATTTCACCTTGCATTCTGAGTTGGGGTGTTTTTACTGTTGCCTAACATGTCATTTGTAAGTATGACAACTAGGCAACCTACAGCATTTTGAAAAAATTTTCATGGCAAACACAAAAAATGCCAGAAAATTACTAAATCTGCTGAGTGTAGGGTTTCGATAGTAACCTAATTGTTTTGGTTTTGTAGATTTCAGCATTGCTCTTTGGTTCAGTCTCAAAAGGGACAATCTGCAAAGCTGAAAAATGACACCAAATGAAAACGTACCAAAAACTGAAGTTCAGCTTGGTGCCACTTGGCTCCAAAAAGCAAGTCGTTTGCTACAGACTCCTGTTTTGAAATGCTCAATTTTACACCATTAAAAAGCATAATTACAGCCTATTAAAAAGACAACTCTGAGTGGGGTGAACTTTTGTAGACTTTTAATGGATTATCTGAGTAATTATAGCTTTCTGTGTGGAGGTTTGTGCTTTAGATTTGGTTAGCAAAATCCTGGTGGGTTTTTTTGTGTGTTACTTAGCCAATATGTGTTGCTAGCATACAGTTTAGCTTGCTAGCCGAACTAACGAGTGTTAGCTGTTAAAGCAATAGTTCACACTCATATAAATGTGGTAACTTGACTCAAAAAATCTAACATGATGTCTCAAACCAGATGGTGATATCACTATGTCTTTTGGTTGGTAATAGCAGGAGGCAGGTGTATTCATGGGTGCTGAAACAACGCTGCTATATGCATTATTAGAATTGCTGTTAGGAACTTCTGAGCTGGTAAACATAGTGATGGAGTCAGATATTACAGCCATTAACCTGACTCCGGATATTGTTCAGTGCTGGTGGTTGTGTGCATAGGCAACATGTACACATGAGTTCTCACAGTTTTAGTGCAGCAGTACGGTAAATCAGGGTTTTGTTTGTTTTGTCCATAAAAAATTCACATCTTCCCCTAAACCCACAGAGAGCCTGTCGTTAGGCTATTATAAACAGCTGCAGCAGAAACGCCTTCTGTCATAAACTTTTAGCTCATCACTAAAGAACTGATTTAGCTAACAACCCAAAGGTAATTCTTTTCAGTTTTTAAAGTCAGAAATTGACTTTGTTTGTGCTACATTTTTGATTTTATCATTACTAGTAATTAAAAAATATCATTTGTATTTACAGCTTTCTGCAGCTTGTTTTAAATGTTCATTCAAATTTTGTTCTCATTACTCCCGAAGTCACTGGAAAATTACTTCATGATGTTGGGTGTCAGTCAATTCATTCAGCGTCCCAAGCTTCAGCTATGCATATTACAGCCTGCACATATTCTTAAATAAGTTCAGAAAGACTTGGCCAAATATTTATATTTGTAATTATCTATATCCTGTGTTCCATCTGCATAACAGACTTAAACCAACACTGCTTACTGCGTGGCTCCTCAACCTCACATTAAAAACAGAGAAAACATCCAGACAATAGTCAAATAAAACCAGAACAATACATACAATAGTATGTGATGCATATATAATATAAATCAACTCTGAGAACTTTGCAAAGACCTTGCAGAAAACAAAGGTTTATATTCCCTGGTTTACTAGATTTGTGTGTTGACAGTGTCTGGTGTTGTGACTTTTGACAGCTGTGTGATTCCTCTACTGTGAGGCTGAAGTCAATAAGAACATTGGTTGTATTTCACAACAGCCATGGGAGCAACCTTGGTCTTCCCAGCTGCTTTTAACAATATATTTCACAGGCCTGACAGGGAGCAGCTGTTAAGTTAAACACATTTTTGCACAAATTCCCTTTGCTTTCACCTGTTGATTTTCATCTTTTATGGAAGGAAACCTTTGATAATATGAGTTATGTGCTTATAGTATGAAAAAGAAGATCAGAACCACAATGTCATTTGCGGATTTGCTAATTTGGCGGATGATCTGGCCTATCAGTATTTGATATGTTTTAGACTTAAAGGATTTATTCAGCATTTTGAGAAATATGCCAATTTTCTCTCTTATATGGTAAATTGATATGACTGTGATACCTCTCAGTTACAGCAAAAACCAAAGTGGGGAACAGCTAGACTCAGCGATTCATTTTATTGGGGTGTTATTTGTGGGATTATTTTTGACGGGCAATAAGACAGAGACAACTGGACATCCTAACCAAGAAATGGCCTGCTCTTACATAATATCATCCACGCCATCATTTCTTGTCCTGATAAATTGGGTCTTTTTGCACAGTTAGGTCCATAATTTATTGGACAAAGAGGCAATTTTTTTCTTGTTTTGTCTCTGTAAACCACTATAGTGTATATGTGTTTGAAGTACAAACCCGCAGCTTTAATTCAAGAGTCCGTGTATGTTCATGGCCATCAAGGTCATGGTAGTCTAGGCCCTTGAAAAGAAGAAGCCTTTTGGATGAGAGGTGAGGTATCTTCAAAAAACTAAAACAAGTCCAGTCGCCTTCTTTTTCAAGCTCCTTAGACTTTAAGAGGTTTAACTTGACCCCAGAGGGTTAACATAAACTGAGGACTGTTTTAAATAGAATAAATTTTGCAGCGATTGCCTGAAGTCTAGAACTTATGGACATCATATGTCCTCCCTTTGAGTTGCTCCGGTACACATATACTTCGACCAGCTTGTTGCTGCTTGTTTGTGGGTCTTTCTGCATTCAGTCTTGCATTTATGAACTAAAACGCTGCTCAGCTTTCACAATTCATCCTGCTACTTCTATCAGCCATCACATCATCAATAAACACTAGTGACACACTCACAGTGACAACCATATGTTGTCTCCACCATGTTTGACAGATAGTGATGTATGCCTCAGATCATGACCTGCTTCTTTCGTTTTTCCCTGAACTGTGCAACTCTTGCAGATGTTTTCTGGCAAAGTCTAATCTAGTCTTCCAGTCCTTGAGTGTAGCCAGTGGTAAATCCTCTGTTTTTGCATTCATGAAGGCGTACCGATCTCTTTGAGAGTGTTTTTTAATTGGTTAGTTTTGCAAAGTGGTTTATCTTAACCACACACAGAATTTTGTCACCATAAACTTTAGATATCTTTTGTGCTTTCAGTGTTGCTGAGCTAGCCAGTGCATTCTCTCCAGATTGTTGATTTGGCCTCTCTTCAAGTTATTTCTATCTCTCTGATAGGTTTATTTTGTTTTTTTGGCCTCCCTTGCTTGCAATGACACTGCTTTAGGCCTCATATCAAACATACAGTGAAAAGCTATCAACTATAAATTTAACATTTTGAATCAACTTCAGAAATAAACATTTTTGTAAGCTTCTTGAATTAAAGCTTAAAGTCTGCGCTTCAATTCAAATCCATTGTGGTTTACTTGTACTACTTACCCTTCTGTATGTGTCACTTTTTTATATGAATTACATGTTCAATAAGTCAGTGGGAAAATGGCTGCAAAGCCCCCATAGTTATAATTGACAACCCAGTTTATACTGTTGCAACAGCAAAGAAGTTCATTAGCACTGTATGGGGGTAATAGCAGCTTCCAGTATTTACTGTATGTTGAGTCAGACTGCTAAGATCTCAACCAGGGGTTTGAATCACTGTTGTGCCTGTAACAGAACCCGTGTCAGTCCAAAAATTGTTTCCTCTTGAAAGTGTGTTTCATTTAGCAGTGTCTGCCATTTCACACCATGGGAGGAAAGAAAAAGAAGTGTACCTAACCGAAATTCCTCAGACCTGCTTGTAGATTAAATGATACCAATAAAAGTAATAAAGTAATAACCTACGTCTCCTAAGATGTAATCGGCAAATAGGAGATGTACTGCCCAGAAAACACAAAACATGTATATTCTTAAAAAAGGCTTGCAAATGTTTAAGTTTTCAGTGATAAATTTTCATCATTGTCAGTTTTACACCTGCTTGCTTTTTTCCTCACTGCTGCTGTTTTCCTTATGCAGGCTGATAGTGTGCAAAAATGCTCTCTTGTGATATTCATTTTAGTCTCTCAGTACCTGCAAACGTAATTTATGTATTACAGGGTTTAAAGATTTGTTGACTGACCATTTATCACAAAGTTACTGGTGTGACAATCTCTCACAGGACTCCCCGCACAGCAAACACAATAAATCATCAGAACATCAGAAATTCCCAATTCACTTTCCACAGGTGTTTAGGTTTCAGGTCATAAAAGCATGTTTCTAGAGAAGTACGCATGAAAGCATGTGTAAATCCTCATTGGTCCATCTCCCCAAATGACCGGGAGTCTGTACTCCTGGTTTTGTAACATTGTAAGCAGTTATCAGATGCTGTGACATGTAACAGACAGACAGATGAATCGGTAATCCAGTAGGCGACTGCAGATAGCTACTCTCAGGAAAGTCAAATGACCTCCACAGAGTATAGATGGCAGTTTGATTGTGCATTACTTATTGGCCATCAAGCTCAATTGTACCAGTTAATAGTGCACATACACAAAATTGCATTTATATTTATTATTCTGGCTACAAGGCAGAGTTGGAGGTAATGATTTGGTATAGGACAGCCTATTCCCGTACCAAATTATAGGTGCTGGACTGTGGTCGGCCAAATACTTGAGTGAATTCTTATTCACTCAAAAAAAAATTGATACATGCTCACGTTGCATCAATCACTGCGTCTACACACGGTCCACTATCAATTAAATGGCTATTTCTCAACCACCGAACACGTCGCCATGATACGTACCTTTTTCTTTGATGCCTCTGACTTTTTGGACATATTTCTTAGTTTTTTGTGCAAGTGATTTAACACCTGTAAACAAAGGATATAGAAGTCAAATGTACATTTGTTTAGCAGTAATTCCTCTAATTATATTACTGACCTGTGGGAAAAGCCTTTTCTTACCTTTGCATAACAGAAAGAAATGAGCAGCAGAGGCAGCACATAACCAAAGATAAACGTGCAAACCACATAGATCTTCTTCTGGTTCTGATCCGGCCACACTTCCCAGCAAAAGGTGTGATTTTCCCCTCTCTGAAAAATATTCTGGTAATACATGATAGGCGCAGCCATGGCCAGGGAGAGTATCCAAATCACCACTACCCCAATCAGAGCGTGCTTCGCCACACGAATAGAGGACGACTTTCTGGAGTGAACGATAGCAATGTATCGGTCCACTGACATAGCGGACAGGGTGAAGATGCTCACCAGCATAGAAACAGTGAAGAAATAGTGGATAAATTTGCAAATAAACGCACCGAGCACCCAGGTGGGCATCATGTAGATAGTGGACTGGAAAGGGATGCAGAAGAGTAGGTAAGACAGGTCTGCTATGCTTAGGTTCAGGATGAATATGTTGGTGGTGCTTCGAGGTTTCCCCGGCTTGCTCCGGGCTAGCACGGTGATCACCATGGAGTTGCCCAGCACGCCGAGCGTAAAGATGAGCCCGAAAACCAGAAGCGTGATGAAATTATCCGTGCCGATCCCGAATAAAAGTTTCTCGTCCTCCTCTTCCACACTGCTGAGGTTCCAGGGCTCTCCCAAGAGCCAAACAGAGTCTGACAAGTTCATGTTTTATTCTTTGCTCTTCGGATTAAGTTGAAAGGTAAGCAGAGGCACCTGCAGCTGGTCTGTGCTGCTTCATTGAACGGAATTTTTTGGGCAAGGGTTTATGGTCAGGTGCGTTTCCATCGGCGTTCCTGCAGACAGTATTGTTGGTTTTCTGTGTCTTTGTCTCAAGACTTCGATAAATCCCCCTCTTAGCTTTATATATTATATTTTTGTATATTTCAAAGAAATCTCATTTTTTTGCAGCGTGAAATCAGCTTTGCCGCTGCGCGTTTTCGAGCCGCTCTCCCGGCGCGCACCTGACCCGTGTGCGCACCGTCCGCGCCGATCCAGTCTGTTGCTTCTTTCTCCGCGTCGGGACTTTTTCTCTCAGATTAAAGTGGGGGCTGGGCTCTGCCACTCACGTCAGCATCAATACCACCTCCCAAGAAATGGGGGAGAGAGAGAAAAAATTAATGGAATACTTTTTATACCACGCGTTGCCGAAACCATCCTATTAAAACTGAATGTCAAAGTCATTTTCCTTGTCAGATTCAGTTTGTTTGTGATACTTTATGGACAAGGTGCAAATGCTGCTCTGATCAGGGCTGGTCTGTCAAATGTGCAATATACCACAAAGCAATATCGTTCGGCAGTCATGGCGTGATTGTCTTAAATGGCTTTTATCACAGAAAGAAAATAAACTACCGAAACATGTTATAACAAATGGTACTTGGCTCCAGTGTCATTTTTATAATGCCTGCCTTATTTCACCCAGTAATGTATTAAAAAGGAAATGTACATTCTGATGTCCTTTTGTGATTACAAATAAAATCAAGCGAAAGTCTGAAGGGGGAATGAAGAAAACAGCTTTCCAAAGATAGACTCGATAATATGAACAATAATTAAATCACAAGCTGAACATTGTTTAGCAGATGTTGACCAAAGGTTGTACTTGTTGTGTGTGCGTGCATGTGTGTGTCTCCCCTCAGTTTGTGGTGATTCCCCAGAAGACTTGGAGAGTCCTTTTTTAAATCCAAGTTGATGAGAATGCCATACGTGAACTATTGACTTATTGTTCTGTGAATAAAATGTCGGAAAAGCGACTAAAAATACAGAAATAACACAGGGGCACGCTGACCTTTTTTCCCCTCTAAACAGCAACAGTGAGAATATTTAAGAAATACCAGCCAGTTTCCAGGAGTCCAAAGTGACATTTTCAAGTCGCATGAGTTGTCTTCTAAGCAGCAATCAAAAACTAGAAGATGTGCAGTGTACTATTAAAAAAAACAACGAAATAAATGCTGCAGATTCTGACAAGAGAAAAGCAGTTTTATTTACTTAGTTGCTGTAAAACTGCAAAATATCTGCCATTCTGCTAATAAATGTAACTACTAATCTCCAGCTCTACCCATGATTTTCAGGATTTGCCCTTAATCTATAGAAATGTATTACTGTTGAGCACTACAAGTGAATCTCAGTTCATTTTAAAAAGGAGTAGACTGTGACACATCCCACCTGCTAACAACCAGCTAATAATCCCAAAAGGGTTGACTCTGTTTATCTGGTCCTGTCGTCTTCAGTGGGAGAAGCATTTCTTCACTCTACTACAACTGACTTCTTCAGTCTCTATCAGTCGAGACTGCATGCTCAGTCATTCTTACCTGGACGATTGAGAAAGCATACAACCAGCTAATAAGCTCAAAGAGCCTGAACAAGCATTGTACCTGATGTGGATTGCTTTAAATAAAGACTGGTTCTACCTGGTGTTTGTCATGTGCTGATTAGGAAAATGGATTTTACTGTTCTGCCTTTTGAATTCGCCCTGTAATAAGTCAGCTGTTGGCACATTTTATAAATTGTTGCTTGTTTACAGGTGAAATAGCTTCAATACAGCAATAGAATTCATTTGAAGCCATGTTTCTAGCTTCCTGGAAACTTTTAATTCATCATTCAGACGTTTTTAGCTCTCTGCGAGCTACTTTTTATACAAAGCCAATTGCAAAGAAATTGGGACACTGTAACTGTTTCCAAAAATGTAAATAAAAACAGAATCCAGGAAGATATTAGCCTGTTTTGAATTTCATAGCTGTGTGTTTCATATGTGTTTTTACAAAGTTTAGACAGGTCATGTTTACCACTGTGTACTAGCCCCTCTTTTTTTAACAACAGTCCATAGACATTTGGGAACTAAAGATGCTTGACGTTGTCCCATTCATGTCCCATACAGGATTATAGCACCTGGAGCTTCTTTGTTGTGTTTTTCTTTTCATGATGCTCCAAATGTTTTCAGTTGGTGAAAGGTCTTGACTGCAGGCAGGCCATATCCTCACTCTAACTCTTCTGGTATAGGAAGACATGAGTTGCGATAGATGCAGTGTGCAGTTTAGCATTGTTTTGCTCAAATATGCAAAACCTTCCCAGAAAAATCCCCAAACTATCAGAAATGTGGGCTTTTTAAAAAGCTGGATGGCTAATCTTTGCTTTATTCCAGAAGACAATCTGTTTATGTTTTCCAAAAGCAATTTAAAATTTTGATCACAGAGCAGTGTTCCACTTTGCCTAAGTCTATTTTAAGTGAACTTAGCAGCGTTTCTGGATCCTTTAAGGCTTCTTCTTTGTATGACAGAACCTTAACCTGCATCTGTGGCACGGAGTTTTGTGTTCACAGACAGGGATTTCTGGAAGTGCTCCTGTGCTTCCAGAAAAAGATCACAGGCATCCAATACTGACTTTCAGCTTTGTTCCTTGTGTATACAGAGAGGTTTAAAACCCCAAAGGTATTTGCAATTTTTATTTATTTTATTTATTTTTACATTGGGGAATATTATTTCGAAATTATCCCAAAATATAAATCCATAAAATTTTGACATAGTTCTTTTTTTTTCTTTTTTCTTTGGGTTATTTTTTAGATTGATGAACCTCTGCCTGTCTTTACTGCTGAGATCTCTGCCTCTACCTTTGAGATCTTTTTATACTCAGTCATGTTACGGCCCTGTTAGACATTTGAGAAGTTCTCTGTGTTCTGCTATGAATAAAATAGTGAGATTTATAAATAAATGCATTCTGTCATTATTTATGTTTTACACTTTAAACTTTCTAGGAAGTGGATTTGTAATACTGTATATGTTTTGCCTTTATTTGACTGTCAAAGTCACAGACAGGAAACATGTAGCAAGAAACCACTTCTGGCATCAGGCCCCCTCAAATCCTGAAGGAAGTAGGGATTTTCTCTGAAATATGGCCATCCTTTTTGATCTCAGCTACACATCTGCAGAGTTTTATTACTGCATTCGGCACACCTTGACATCACTGTGTTAGCAAGTAGACACTGACAGAAATCAAGACGGACATTTGCTGAAGCATGCTAAATCTTTGAATTTGGTATATGGCTGTGTTGTGTCGAAGTCATTCGTTTTCAGTGTTTTTAATGAGTTTATTGCTATCAAATGCAGCAGGTTAAATTGGCAGCATATTTGTTTCATGATGTTGTTAACCTACTCGAAAGGTTACACACATCCATCTAACTCTACAGCAATCTGCCGAGCCTGCCCTGAATGTCAGGCAGCCTTTGTTTTAATCCACTTTGCTGCCTTCTCTTGGAATATTTCATAATGTGGACAGACTTTTTTTCTTTCTTTTTAAAAAAAATGTATTTACAGCATGTTCTGCTTGTACAGCGTTTCCTTTTGGACACTGATTGCTTCCATGTCAAAAAGTAAAGTCTTTTCTACTGCCTATTGTTTGCCTTTCTTCTTCTTCTCTCTTGACACCCTTCGCGTTGGTTTTGTGCTCCATTACCCTGAGCTGCGTTAGAAAATGAAATCCTCACAGGTTTATCGAGCTCTGCCAGCAGCAGCAGCAGGGCAGGTGAAAGGCGTTGGTGGACAGGTCAGGGTGGAATAACTCCGTACTTTCTGCTCCTCCCAGACTTTCAGATCCTCACAAGTGCAACTTGATGCTCACCGTGCCTCCCTGTGAAGAGTAACTGGTGAGGCAGCAAGCAGAATGGAGGGCACTCCCATCTCAACAGACATTCAATTTGGGTGTGATTCAATTGCATGTAACCTCCGAATGCTCAAAATAATTGTTATTCAAAGGTCAGCCACACAACAAGCAGTACAAAGCAAACAGACACAAGAGTGTTTCAGTGTAATAAAACATATCATTTTGTGTGAATGCTATTAATATTTTGGATATTGTATCATCTCTGTGCTGCCAAAGGCACGAGGAAAATAGAGAAGACTTCTGGCAAACAGACTTAAATGTGGTTTTTAGGCCTTAAGAGTTCAACAACATTTGTTGTGGTGGCAGTAATGAATGTAAAATCCCATTAGATGGCTCTAAATTTAACTGATGCCTGTGTTTTGGTACTGGAGCTTTAGGGGGCTTAACGACAAATTTTTTAAAAAGAGAAAAAAAAAGTCAAAAAAATGGTCACAATCAAAAGCAGCAGAGGCCTTTTAGCCCTCATTTGTGTCCCACTGATTCCTTTATGACATATATGTCATAATATATGTCTTCTTAAGAGGATGGTGTAGTCTGGCTGTACAGAAGTCATGTATGCTGCTGTTTCATGCAAATCTCCGCTGGAGGTAAAGCTTTTTGCTTGATTTGCTTCATATCAGAGCACGAGTTGTGTAGGGGTTTCCAATGAGTAGAGGGAGCCCTTTTTTCTGAATTAGAAACACTGCATCTGGCTCTTAGCTCTTTCTGAAATGAATCGGGCATGCTTGAGTGCACTTCTTTTTTTTTTTTCAAAGGGGAGGACAGATTTCAAGCATCATTGCTCCATCAGATAGTGGCAAAAAGGGAAAGGCTGTTATCAGTTATTGAGAATTGCAAGAGTTAGGGCTGGAAGTAATGCAATCTTTTCATTACTCTTGAGATAATGAGTGAGAGGACCGGCGTAAGACTCACGATATATTGGCTTTTTAACATGCTGAATGATATTTAGGATGTTTCAGTGATGGAGAGAAAAAAAAACAAACACACCTTGTAGGGTGATTTTTTGTGGCTGTTTTAGGAACCAGCTATGCAATGGTAGCTATTATCCTGTTAGACAGACTTTGCCTGAGATGAGTTTTTTTTTTTTAAGTAATTTGAATTTTACCATACACAACCATTGTGGTGGCTTCTGTGTGTGAGATCTTATCTCTTCTTCTTCCCTTGTACATAATTAAACCTAACAGGGTGAATCCAGGTAATATTTCATATCAATCAGGTTTCCTAGAACTCATTTTCCAAAGTGTAGAGATAAAGTGGAGCTGCTTGTAAAATGAGACTTTGTGCCCTTTGGGTGGTAACCTTGTTAGCCTGACCATCCAGAATTAATTAAGCATCCCCCCCCCCTCCTCATACCTTTGGTTATGGAGGAATTGAAGCTTTTTCTGAAAATAGATTGATTAATAGATGCAGCCCTTGGGTCAGAAAAGTGAAGCCAGCGTGAAGGTGGCTCAAATATAATTAATTTTAACAGTCAACAGTCTGAAACTAGTCAGACTGAACATGGGCCTATGAAAAAAATGTGTGGCCATATATGTGATTTAATTGTGTATGTAGTGCACAGTTTTGTTTAACTTTGTTCTACCTTTTTGTGATGTTGTTCCTCAAGATCTTAAATGAAATCTGAATCCGGGCATTTCATCCTTAGCAAAAGGGTTTGGTGTACAAGCTAAGCTCACCATACATTTCATACCTCTGTGAGACTCATGTAAATGTAAAACATTAATATGAGTGTTTTGTACACATTCTTAGTGATTGAAATTAATTAATGTTATGATGGTGGGGATAGAATGAGAGCGTCCACACATCCAAACATTAAAAGTTAGCTTCTTTTTTTTTTTGCAATTTCAGTTACAAAAACAAAAATGCAAGTAAGTTGTGTGTTCCAGAATGAGTGAGCCAGAATCCATTAGCCTGTGGAGGTCATCTGCAAAGAGGAGAGGGAGGAAGAGTGGTGAGCTCTTCTCCTTACATACTCTATAGGCCACACTCAACCCCTGATGGAAACCAGCTGACTAGGCCTCCTCAACACCACCCGAGGATCACATGACCTACAATGAAAGGTGGCTTATCGCACTGCACTTATCTGTGATTTGATAATGATTATCTCTGGAGACAGAAAATTAAATTTGAGAAGTGTTTTAAGTGCAATGAAAACACAAGAAAGCATGAAAATGAAGTGAGAGAGAGAAGCACATTACCTCTTTTCAAGACAAAATATAGTCCCTTATCAACTGGACTGTTACACTTAGGCTGACTGAATATTTATAAAATAGATTTATCATATCAGTCTTTTCTTAATACAGCTTTATGGTCATTTTTAAAATGTTGGTCCCATTTAGTTTGAAACAACAGAAGTAGGAAAAAGATACTGATATAGGATCAAAGCCTTAAGTACTGAGGTCACTGCCTGAAATGTATTATAGTCAGAATATTCTTAAATAAAAATTCCTTCATAGCTGAAAACAGGACATAGTTGCAGTGGCAGTTTATAGGCTCGAACTAAATCAAAGCCTAATTACAAACAAATGTATATCTGGGGTTTATCGGCTGTCTTAAAGGGATGTCGACACACGAGGAGGAGACTCACAGTGATATGGCAGCCACAGGATAATGCTGCAGGATAACTGTTAGTGAAAATACTGAAGCAACAGATGATGTGGTAAACCAGGGGTGCTCAGTCCCAGTCCTCGAGAGCTACCGTCCTGCAGCTTTTAGGTGCATCCTTGTTCCGACACACCTGAATCAAATGAATGGCTTGTTATCAGGCCTTTGCCAAACTTGATGGCATGCTAAAGAGGTAATCAAACCATTTGATTCAGCTGTGTTGGAGCAGGGACGCATCAAAAAGATGCAGGACAGTAGCTCTCAAGGACTGGGATTGAGCCCCCCTGTGGTAAACACATTAGACAGTTAGCTACACATCTGCAAATAGGTGCCGTTTCGGTGACGGTGCAGCAACATTAAACAGTAAACTGACAATTTTATGTAATAGCATGAAGATGGTTTACAGTATATGGATTGCTATGGATAGCTGATTGTATTATTTTTTTTCCTTTTTATGCTGCCATGGTGATAATTATGTTTTTCATCAAATAGGTAACAATTTGTTCTGTGGGAAGCACAGTGGTGCACAGTGAGAAGTTCCTGGGGCCTTTTTATGTGGTTTTTGTATGTAGGCAAGTAATTCCAAATGTCCTTTCAGAGAAATTTCTCCACAGGTTTCTCCCCACAGCACATCATCGCAGAGGGGAAGCGTCTGCACAACAGGAGAATCGGGTAAATCCACAGCAAACAAAAACATTCACAAAAGCAAAAATTCAAAGCAAGAGGAGCCTGAGCTATGCCAGCTCTGTAGGCACAACAGTCTGGCATTGACTGAGTGGGATCTTCAGCCGTAAGTAGGAGGCGAGTAATCACAGACTGCACACAGGTGAGTGATTGCCAGATTGCTTCCATGGTATGCAGATGGAAAAACGGGAGCCAGGAGGAGCCTTTGCCCCTGAAACTCACAAGCAGAGTTAAACACACACATACACAGATGGAGGAGAGCAGAGAGCAAAAGAGGAGGAAAGAGGACCGCAAGACCAAAGGTGTGAATGTGAGCCTGAGTAACCGTGTTGGCCCTGCGATAGACTGGTAACCTATTCAGTTTGTACCCCACCTTTGGCTCTGTCACACTTCAACTCAATTCACTTCTTTTTTTTATTTATATAAGACCAAATAACAACAATAATTGCCTCAAGGTGCTTTATATTTAAAGCTAGGCTCCAGCCCTGGATTGATGGATGGATTTCCAGTGTACATGGAGGCTGAGTTAAGGTGTGAATGATTCAAGCATGAAAGAGCACCTAACTAAAGAAATCAACCACTTTTGTGTCCCCACAGAACAGACATCTTAGCAAAAAGCCAAATTTAAATCACATCTTGAGGCGCTTTGTTACTAGCAGCCTGTTACAAACACCTCCAATTCCTATTTCATTAGCTGAATCTATTATAAATGGCCAAGATAACCCAGTTTGACAGGAATAAAATAGCATTTTATGACCAACAAGCTGATTCTCTATTTGGCATATCTCAACACAGTGTGCAGCGTGTTCCTAAAACCTTTGAGGAAACTGGCTGCAACAAAAGAAGCAGGACTAGCCACAGATGAACAGAATCTGAAAGTCATATCCTTAAATAATGTGGAAAGAAAGACCTGACACAGGACCTGAGAGATGTATCCGGGCGTCAGTTGAAGATCGTCAGTAAGGCTGCCTCTCAGGAAGTCATTCTTGTTCAGATTGATGAAATTATGAATGCAGCAAACCATCATGAGATTAAGATCCACTATATAATATCATCTGGTAAACATCTGATAGACACAGCCAATGCAGTAAAAGCATACCCTGATAGAAAAACATACAATTACGCATACAAAACACTCTCATTCATGGATTGCCCTCCCCAGAGCTCAGACCTCGACACTATTGAAGCACTGCTTCAATAATGTCATCTTCACAGAGAAAACAACAAAAGGCAGCCAACATCTAAAGAAGCCTGGAGAACTATTCCTGAAGACTACTTATAGAAATTACAAGATCATTCAGGATGTGTTGAAGAAAAAAAGTAAATCTCTTGTTCGGTCTGCGTGTTATGTTTGAAGATAGTTTGGTGCACTAAATGGTTAGTGACTGAGCAGTGGCTGGTATCGCAGTCCTGGAGCCTGAGTAACAATAACAGAGTCATCTGCATACTTTAAAACAGTCCTGCTTTCATACCTGCTCTGACATGTATTTGTGTATTGGGATGAATTATTATAATGGCAAGATCACACATCCATGTGAGGAGTCTGTAGAGGAGGAAGTGTGGTCAGACAGAAATCCACTCTCAGTTTTTTCACCGTGTTAGACGAAAAGTCAAAATTGCCTCTCAGATCAAATCGATTCGAAGCCGAGTGGGTTAAAAGTGAGGTTAAAGAATGTAAAAAGTGGAAGTAACAAAATAGTAGTCTGGCATGAGAGCGGATTCGCTGCGTTGTGTTTAACAAGTAAGTTAAACACAGGGACTGAAACATCCTCTGCTTTCCTGAGGGGTCTGTAAGCAAACCTCATGGGATTAGGCACATGCTCAGCTTTCCCTCAAATTTTTGTCCTCAGTGGGGGTTTTTTTTAAAAACATATCCATTTCCATTCCAACTGATGTACAATCATCAAAATAAGGATTCACTACCACAGCATCTTCCGAGACCTTAGATATATGCTGTGCCCTTAAAATTGTATTGGAAGCAAATAAATGAAATAATACAAATACAGATATTTTTTCCTCCCATAAGATTAAAGTAACCTAAGACGGTGTCAGGCTTAGATGTCTTATTTACTCTTCCCACCCACAATGTTTCAAATGTAAATTTTTAGCTTACTTACAAGGAATGATGCAAAAAAAAAAATTAAAAAAAATCAGCAAATAGATGTGTTACATGAGCATGTTTGTAAAATAACCAGAGCACAGCCACTTCCTAGTCAGTGCAGTCACAGAGCTCCAGCTGGCACAGACTCTTCTGAAAGTCACCGACACAATTTATCAGTGCTTTCTTCTTTTAAAACCATTACATACAGGAACTAAGCAAAGTGACAATTTATAATTTATATCTGTTATAACATTTTATATGTAATAATCTCATCCCGCCTTGATGTGAAGGAGAGGTATTGATCAAAGTTTAAAATGACAATTTTTTTTATATCATCCAATATAACGTTTGGTGCCCGTCTGTAGTTTTTGCACCTCGCTGCATAGTGCTTGAAGCAGAGTCAGCATTTGGCTTTAGGGGGACATGTTCTGTGACAGTCACCAGACACAGTATCTTTAAAGTCAAAGCATATACAACCTTGAGTTTTCCTCATAGCTTCACCTTCAATCCAAATAAAAATCCTTTGAATAAGTCATTGTCCAGGCTGGGATGCCGAAGCTTTGCCTCAGTAAAGATAATAATTTCTAAAGTTTTTCTGAAATCAAACATGCAGATTGGACTCCCTTTTGTTCCACAGGGCGATATTCCCGGTTATCACCTTACTTACATACAGCACATAGTTTCAACATTCCCTAAAACCATCCTTTTCCATGATCGGATTTGAAATTTTCTAGCCCCCACTCAACAGTATGACATTTTGTAAAGTAAAATAATCAAAAAGAAAATCCTGTTTACCAAAAAGCAATAAAATAAGAAGTCACAGGATGCAGAAACCTACTTTGAGGGCGATGGCAGTTACATTTGAAGTTTTCACTTCAACGCTTTTCATCAGCATCCTCATGCTGATTTAGTCTTTGGTATTAAAATGACTATAAAAGGCACTTCACTCCATCAGTAATACTATAAAAGCATTATATAAATCACAGTCCTTTCCAGAATTACAGACATTTGTGAGAATGAAACTGGGAGGAGGGCAGATCATTCCTCTTTAATATTGTTTCTCTAGACATATTCACTCAGCTTTCCCGCGTTCTCCCTCAAGCCCCAGTGTGCTCATTAATCCACAGAGATGGAAACGTTTTCTTTTTGGATATGACGGATGTGGTGTCATCAAGCACAAAGAAGCATCAGAGCAGAGCACTGCTGTTACTCTGAAAAGGTTAAGGCTTAGGAAGAAAGCTTCATGAAATTTACTGGCAGAATAAACAGAAAACACACAACGGGGCTTGCCACTGGGTGGAAATATAGCAACGCTGAAAATAATAGCCTTATGAAGTGAGATTAAAAAAAAAAATTCCTCTAGTGATGTATGACTCCTATTTACTGTGGTGGAGTTTTAGAGGGGAGCGAGAGGGTGGAGCAGTGCCTACACGGGTTTTAAAGTCAATTTTTTTGTGAGGGAGGGGCAGTTTTTGAGTGCAGTGGAGTATGATAACAGTCACGCAGCTAAGCTAATTATAGTTTTAGTGAATACTGGAAAACAAAATGTGAGAATCCCATTGGTTTGGATGCAAACTATCACTTTTTGAGAGGCGTAGCTTGATGACACATTAGATGAATATTGTCAGCGTTGTGCACCCTGCAGTGACGCTGGATGTGAGAATGGAGTGGAAGCCGCTCTGCCGCCCAGAGATGAAACCAGAGATCAAATGTTGCATTTCTAATATTTTAAATGAGATAAGACACAGAGAATACAGTTAGAAGAGCTGGTATTTGTTAGCACATGTTTATGTGGCTTTGAATGGGCTTTTCTATTTCTGAACACGTAGGTTTCACATTTCCTCACAAATGTTCACTAAAGCTCTATCAGTTATGTGGGGAGTTAATTTAAAGGCTTTATCTAAATTAGGGGTGTCAAACATGAGGCCCGTGGGCCAGAATCAGCACGGTGAAGACTGTGGACGATTGTGCACGTTTGGAAAAAGTAAAGGAGGGCATAAATTTTTAGCTGACATTAAACTGTTGGCTCATATCTTTGACGGCTTTTGCTACTGATAAAGACCTCCCCCACGGCCACTCATAGTACACCAAAGTAACTAAGTAATAACTAATTGTACAGTTTCACACATTTCTTACAAAGAGAAGCCCAAAGAGACGTGCTGACTAATTTCTTTCTTTGCTACAGCAACTCTTTATCATGTAGAAAAACTGAGATGTACCGTAGAAACTGTACACTTTTTTCTTATGTTAAAATATATGACAGGGATTATGAGTGTAGTTAAACCTTTTTCCATGGACAGAAAGGGGAGTTTCAGTCTGGCCCATTTATGTGGCCCACCATGTAAAGTGAGTTTGGCAACCCTGATCCAAATAAATAGGGATTCTTACCTTCACTTTCAGTTACCACAGAAGCAACATTACACATCATCATGGCTTTACTGACTCAACCTAGAGGTGTCCAAGAGGTGTCTGCGCTCATTGCACCAAACGAAGTAAACTAGGTAAATATTCCCAGATCATTAATGGTTAATTATTTTTAACATTCTATTCAATAAGTTTTTTTTTAATGCTTTGAGATAAAATCTTATTAATATGCAGCACCATAATTACTGAAATAACAACCCCACTCTAACTGAGCAAAAGGAAGAGGAGATGACTTGCATACTTATTTTGGAGAGCTTGTTGCCTTCTGCGTGTGGACCTTTGATCAATATACTGAAACTGTACTGATTTATTTCCAACTCAAATGATAAATGCAAAAAGAGGGGTTGCTTTACAGGTACATGAACATTCATCAAGTAGCTGGAAGACCTTCAGATTAGTTAGGATAACAGGAAACAGGAAAGCAGGAACTCTGTCTTGCTTCTTTATGCATGAACACTTTCAATCAGAGTAACAACCTTCCAGATAAAAACATGAAAGTAAGACCCTTGGATTTATTTCTAGTGATACATAAAAACGTAGAATCACAAGGATGCGTCCATTCCCGGCTCTGTAATTCACCATCTGTCCTTACAAGCAACTGCTGAAAACAGAACCTCTGGTACTCATATTTTGTTTTCGGTCGATAACCCCAGACATCATGATTTGTATAAAGGAAATATGACCCCACATATCTTGCTACACGCTTTCCTCGGCATGGATACATAAGACGACAAACAACTGCTCTTTCCCCTCAGTTACTGTGATGGATAATCCATGTTGTTTTAGGCCCATTACCTCAACCGAGGGCTGGCTATTTCCATGACAACGAGTTACTGTATCTCAGTCAAAATCGGTTCAGGCTCTAAGCTAATGGGTTATTATTATATGACTGATAATGTTGAGTCATTTTCTCTGCCTTGGGCTGATCTCCTTGGTAAGCAATCAGACTGTTGATTCTGCCAGCATCCCCCACCCCACATAATTCCTACTCTCACAATCTAAGTCCCACAACGCCCAACTTCTACAGTCACAAATCAGGAGCTCTGAGTTGGACTGGATGGACCGTCTTCTTCCAGATACATTATCAGAAGCTATTTGATTTCTCTGGCCAAAGCAGAATTGTGTTACGGCCTAAATCCGTTCATCTTTAAGCAGGACACTTATGGCTATAGTTAAAGTGTCCTGAGATAACCATTGATTCCAAAAAACCTCAGAGAAGAAATGATAAACAACTTCAAAGTACGCTGTAACTCTTTTTTAAAGTAGCACAACAAAGAGTGGCTGAAATGGATCCACTAATTCAGCTATATTCATCTTGGTGAGCCCAAATTATTTTTTCTAAAATGTGGGTTAAATGTTTGTCTTATTTTGAAATACCAGGACCAAAAGTACTGGGTCACCTACATGTTACACTTACAGGAGCTGCTCAGGCTTGGAAACCAAAGCCATGAAGCTCCCAGTGCACGGTGTTTGTGCTGATATTAATCCCAGAGGAGGTTTGGAAGCCTGCAATTATTGAATCAGCAGAGTGTTGATGACTTTGACATACTCAGCACTCAACAACCATAACTTTATGGGTCACCTTGTCACTGATTTATTGCTTTCACCTAGAAATACTACCAGTTACAGCTGATTGCAGAAGGGAAACTCCCTCAAACTGACTTGTCGCCAGTGGTGGCATCCTGTTATAGCAACAACTAGACTTCAGCTCTTTAGAATGACCCATTTTATTTTTTCATTTTTGTAAAGGCAGACTGCATGGGTTGCATGGCTAGTTGCTTGATTTTATACACCTGTGGTTGATTTTGATTTTATTCACCTGTGGTAATTCAAGGATTAAGGATTAAGAGACTATTCAGCCCAGTATTTTTTTGTCCATATAGTCTATGTGCACATCAATACACACAGTATGTATAATAGTTGTCACAGTCTGGCTGAGGCAGACTGTATACAGTGAAGAAGGTGGACCCAAGTGTAGACACGTGAAATAACAAAACTTAATGTTAACTGAAAACAAGCCATTGATTGAAAAAACAAAACTAAATCATAACCTAAACTGGGTGAGCTAAACATAACAAAACCCTGTAACATGGACGTAGGCGTAGACATGGAGACCTAGGATGAATGCATAATTTGAGACATGTCATGACATGGAGACAAGGTAGAATAACAGACGCTCAGACAAGGAATGAATGAACACACACAGATTAAAAGCACACAAGAGGTGATCAGGGGACGTGGAAACATATGGGGAAACAGCTGACACAAATGAACATAACAACATCACAGTGTAAGAGTAAAACTAAACACAATGAACATAGAAACACAAGATCTCTTTAAAATAAAACAGGAAATATGAGACGCAGACATGACAATACAAACTTGACAACATAAGACATGCAGACATAAACGCATAAAGGACAAGGGAGACTTAAACACAGGGGTTGAAAACACAAGGGGAATCTAGACAGTGCAGTGGAAATGTGCAAAATGCTGAGTGTTGTGCAAAGGTAACTTGGTGTCTGTAGCTGTGTCTGCGTGTGTGTGTGTGAGCGTGCATAGGTGTGTGTGTGTGTGTGTGTGTGTGTGTGTGTGTGTGTGTGTGTGTGTGTGTGTGTGTGTGTGTTGGGCTAGACCTTTAGGAAAGACAATGAAGAATGCCCTTCTTGAGTCTGCTTATACTCATTTTCTAGCTATTTTCATCAGTATGGTTTACACAGTATCAAAGGAGGGTTCTTATTGTGTGTTACTGGCTTACAGCATTCATCTACACGGAAATCAGACAAACGTTTGGAGAAAATCTGTAGCTTTCTGCTCAATGATCTGTATCACTGTGGTGAGTGTAAAAGATGATTTAAATCTTCAATGGTGAGAATTTTGAAAATGACACAAAATTTGAGGATTAAACTGTACTATATTTGTTCTAATGCTACTTTAATGTCATTTGTTGCCAATTTGTATTCAATTGATATAAAAAAATAAATAAAAAAATCATCCTTTTGAACTGCTAGTTGGATATATGCTATACTATGTCTATGCCTTCAATAGGAGGTTATTGTATTAGTTTTGAAAAGTGAGACAGTGCACCACCAGCCAAATAGAGGTCAAAGCTTCAGAACTGTTTTAACACTTTTAAATGCCCTCTTTAAAAATGTAAAAGACGATACCACGTGGCATACAGTATGAACAACTATATGAATGGTTAAATGTCCTTAAGTGCCTAAAGAACAGCACTCTTATTACAGTTTTAATCAATCACATTGATGCAGTTTTCACATCAGAAATGTCTTTATCACTATTCTTAATGCGCTGTAGTTCTCGAATTAGTAACACATTCCCCCACCCATATTAGCCTTTTCTCACTGTTTTTTTGTGCACACTGCTGTAGTTTCCATGCATACCTCACTGCTAAAGAGATTTGGTGTTGTGTAGATGCACTTGACCTCACAAGTCATCAAAACACTTTGTGCTTTTGCCAGCCACAACTAGATCTCACACTTTCCTGAATATTCTACAGCTTGGCACTGATATTTTCAATTAAATTACTTTTCACTCTTTTTGAAATATGTATAAAAGAACAAGGCCACTAACACATGTCAGTGGTAGCAGTAAAAATGCCGCAATATTTCATATATATATAATTTTTAAGCAAGGAAACAATTGATAAATAACTCTAAGTATGTGAATAGCCACCCTTTGCTTTGTTGACAGCACTGCAAACCCTTGGCCTTTTCTCAGCGAGCTCCATGATGTAGTCACCTGAAATGGTTTTACTTCACAGGTGTGCCTTGTCAGGGTTCATTCATGGAATTTCTTGCCCTCTTAATGGGGTTGGGACCATCAGTTTTGTTGTGCAGAAGCTCCCAGCTGATAGGCCTATTTGACAACTGTTAGCTGATTGGTTCTTGCCATAATATTAATTCTAAGCAAAGAGAAACCACACGTGATCATTACTTTAAGAACTGAAGGTCGGTCAGTCTGGAAAATTGCTAAAACTTTGACTGCGTCCCCAAGTGCAGTCGCAAAAACCATGAAACGCTATGTTGAAACTGGCCCACATGAGGACAGCCCCAGGAAAGTTAGACCAAGAGTCACCTCTGCTGCTGAGGATAAATTCATCCTAGTCACCAGCCTCAGAAATCATAAGTTAACAGCACCTCAGATTAGAGCCCAGATAAATGGCACACAGAGCTCCAGTAGCAGACACATCTCTGCATCAACTGTTCTCAGGCCTGCGTGGCAATTCTCACAGCAGAAAAGCTTTTTTCACGACCCTTAATGCAGTTATCAAAACAGTTAAGGCATTTTCCATAGCATAGAGTCAACTGAGAAAAAGGCACTACGACAATCAAAACTCTTCCACATTTGTCAAAACATGATTTAACAGTCAATCACTTCAACTCTGTTACGAATGAATAAAAACTTTTCACCACCCTTTAAAGACTCATCAAAATGTGACACTCAAAAAAAAAATCAGAAACAAAAAATCAAATGATACTTATGAAACTACATGATTCAGAAAAAAGACAAAGAACAAATACGCCATCTGTGAACAAAGCACCAACTACTGTATAGTCCAGTAAAGTCACAATACATATAGCAACCACTTCATTATGTACGCCTGTTCCACTGCTCACTGGATTAATCCAAATATCTAATCATTCTTTCACATAAGAAGCAACTCAAAGCATTTATGCATGCAGACATGGTCAAAACAGCCTGCTGAAATTAAAACCGAGCATCAGAATAAGGAAGAAAGACGACTGAACGGGGCATGGTTGTTGATGTTAGATGGGCTGCGTGAATAATCCAGATGTTGTTGATTTATTGAGATTTTCTCAAACAATCATCTTCAGGGTTTACAGAGACTGGTCTAAAATGTGAGTGGAGGAGGACAGACTACTTAGAGCTGATGGGAAAGCAACAGTAACTCAAATAAGCCCTGGTTGCAAACAAGATACAAGGTACAATCAAGCACAACACATCTGACCTCGAAGCAGATGGGCTACAGAAGCAGAAGACCACACTAGTATTTGAAAAATGTTTGTATTGAAAACACTAAAGCAGTGCTGGGCATTATTCAGGAAAGGAAGCAAGAGCTGTGACTGACAAAAGTACAACGTTTTTTGATTAGTTGTCAGATTCAAGTGAGAAGTGCATAAAGAAAGTAACAAATATCTTTAGTGGTGAATTATGTGTAGAAACAAAAGTTGTGTGTATAAAAACAATAAGAATGTCTAGCGTGGATAAGGGAATGCATTACCGATTAGAGAACTGCATTTGGAGTGGTAAACGCGATATTTCTGATATGACAATTGCGCTAAAGCGAACAAGGGAAATAACCCTGTAATTAACCTGTTGGAGGCTCTGAGTAAGGCATGAACCCGATTACCCGCCTGTATTGTGCAATCGTAGACTCCGCTGGCTTTTTAAAGCTTGCTCTCTGAGTGCGCAAATCCTACAGCCGCCTGTTTTCTGTGCTCGTGAGATCCACTTTAAAATCACGTTTATTTAACCCTCCCCACCGTGAACCACGAGTCACAAATGCACAGACGTGCACCAGCGTGCTTTTTAGTCCATATTTCTTGGCGGATTACAGCTGTACACCGCCCCACCCCTTAACAAACAACATCATCACTACCACTGTACCTAAATCAGGAAGCATCGACACGTTTTTCATTCCCCCCCCCCCCTTTTTTTTTTTTCTTTCTTTTTTTTTTTTTTCTTTTCTCCTTTTT
>VUQR01006702.1:2104-13054 GCA_015108515.1 Hemichromis elongatus | reverse complement strand
TGTTGAATCTCTTTAAATAAAAAAGATGCACAAATGCTTTGCAGGTGTATGTGTGTCTAAGGTGCTTGTGGCGAGTGTTTGGGGTTTATCCATTTTATGTTTCCAAGCCATTTAGGAGGTGAGGTTGAAGTTATCTGCAAATTTTGGACAGGCACTCTTTTTATATCCATTTTTTTAAAATTGTTGCTATAGTGGAATAAGCTGCATGTTCAGTGTACTTTATAATGATATCTAAAACTAGGAAAGCCCTGCACTTTGGCAAACCTGAGGCAGTCGTTTTTAAAATGTATTCCTGTGTAGACTTGAATCGTTGCAACTTTTCAAGAGATAAATTTCGGCACACTCCCACTCTTAATTGAACTCTGTTACCATGGCGATATCAGAGGCACCACGAACCTCCGTGGTTCTCTTGGGTCGTCCCCTCAAAACAACAAGCCTCTCCGCAGCACCACTCTACAAGAGAACCCATTTGAACTGGAGAGAGTAAATAGATGATGGCGTGCATCAGGGCTGACATTAAACCCTCTCCAGGTACACATCTCATTTAAACATTAGCTTCGGCCCAGTGATCAGCGGCGCTCAGATGGGCTACCACCCTGTAGTGCGCGCGGAAATAAAAACACCACATTTTGGGGGGATTTTTGCCCGTCTGAATCGAGAAGATAAACTGTTGCTGTGTCAGTGCGCTTGCCTGAAAATAATAAACTGGATTAAGGTGACGCTGGCTGGTAATTTCCTGTGTGCTGCTGCTGAAAGCCTGAGCACGGATCAGTGAAGTTATAGCTTAAAGCTGACAAATAATCAACCTCTAACAGGAATGCTATAGCTTAAGCAGAAACCCTGGTATAAAATAAGCAATGACCCAGTGGAGAATTAAGTGTAGTTATTCTTATGTCTTTTTTTTTCTCGTCTAATGCTCGACAGAAACTGCTTCTAATAGTGCTGCAATTAAACAAAACAAATCCCGGTGTGACTTTCTTGACTCATCTCTCTGCGACTGTGTTTCTGTATCCCATGCATGGAGGAGTATGTGGAGGCTTAAATTAGGACATTAATGTAGTTTGATGATATTTAATCATTAACCCCAACCTTGTCTAATGACTTTAAGCCATTGTGAGGCCGCAGCCGTACATGAAGAAGTTTTGAGTTTATTGTGAGGTCCCCAACCCCAAACAGTGAGCGAGTTCAAGCAGAAGGAAAGAATAAGGCAGCTTAATGTGTTCGCCGTGTAAAAGCTGTAGCCTGCTCGCGTGCTCTGGCTTATGTCTCACTACCTGGCCAATGCCTGTGATGGGGCAGAGTGGTCGTGTGGTGAATGGGGGAGCCCGAACCAGCAGGAGTGCTGCTGGTGCAGCCCACGCACGATTTGTCTCCTATTCCTGCAAAAACACACTCTGGAGAGAGCAGAGCAGAAGCAGGAGAAGTGGATCAATTTGTCACGTGCCGAGCTGGTGGGAGAGGTGTTGGGGGAAGCGTGCCGCACTAAAGCAGCATTTTTTGGCCTATGCAGAGACACATTGTGCCGTATATCATTCTTTGTATATCGTTTATGTTCCCCTTTCTTTCGGCTCCATTATCGTAAATTGATGTCAATTTTAAAAGGTCTGGCAAAAGAGCAGGTTGTCATAGTGACCGTGGAAAGGGAACAAAGCGTGACAGGGTAAGGCAGGTTGTGTTTAGATGCTGAAGTCGGAGTCATGATCCTTCTCCCAATCCCTTATCGGTTGAACCTATGCCTTCACACTCACACCAGGCAAAGTGTTTCTCTGTCAGCGCTCTGAAAATTTCTCACCGCTGGTATTTTGCAGCTCTAAATCGCACCTGGATGTATAAGATGATAACACTGGCCTCTGCAATGCTCTTTTTATTTCACCAGAGTAGAAATTTAGCCATAGTGTGGTTTGATCAAATGCACTTTTACTGGCTAGTGCTTTGGCGACTTCGCAGAACTCCCGATAGATTTAAATCCAAGACCTCAATTTGTCACAGGAAAGCATAACAGAGTGACGGATAAGAAATATTAGCTTTTGCTTTGCTGCTACTGTATATTGGTCCTGCTCACACGCAGTCTGATTGCTGTGTTGTGTTACAGACACAGGGACAGGCTGTTGCATGCTTACAGTTTGTATAAACAGTAATGACTAAATCTGGCAAAGTGTGAGCAAATTTTTAAATGAGGACCAAAAAAATGCTACACAGATACATGACTGGCAGCCCGAGCTAGCACCCATTTGCACAGCTTCTTGCAGTTCCAACCACTGTTTTGTTTGTGCTTGTTAGTGGCAAACCACAGGCCTTTGTGGCAATTCATGCTGAGACCAGTTTTTCTCATCGCCATTTAAAAAGAAATTGACTTTACGCTTATCTCAAATGTAACAATTTTACCAGGATGCGGTAGCATAATGCAGACTTTTTTCCCCTCCCCACCTAGAAGTACCTTTTCTCACCCATGTTGAGCACTCAGGGATACTGTCAAAGCCACCAGTTTGTCAACTGACAAGAAATTTTAACAAAAAGTTCCCTTTTCCCCGTTCAGCCTCAAAAACAGCATGGGAAAGTGGCTCTCTTTACAGGAATAATATTTTTCCTGTGCCGCTTCAGGGAATTTACAGTTCACATTCTCACATGGTTTTCTAAGCCATTCTGGGAAATGTAACAAAGGAAACGACAGAAGAAATTTTTCTTGGTATAGCGGTCCTGAAATGGAAGGAAGGAATTCATGAATAACTCAAGGAGGTATCTAGTTCAACGTTATAATCAGAGCCCAGACTGACAGACAGTTTCCTAGTATACAGATGTGCAAAATAACTGTGTAGTTCAACTATTCTCAACTAAGGCAAATGATTGAAGTGAATACTAGTCAGAGTGCAGGATGCCACTGATTGGCATATGACTGTGTGGTCATAGAGGAGTCGTTCATAAAGGAGTAAACCTATGGTGAAGGCAAACTGGATTGCTGATTGGGGCTTTGAAGAGACAGAAAAAATAACGTAGAGCTACAGAAGCGCACCAAAATACTCTTAATAATGATGAAATTAATCATCACTTAAGTGATTAAATTAAGTAAACCAATCTGTTGCATTTTTATGTTGAGATGATTCAACCATCACTAATGTGTCTGTAATCATTGATAATTAAATTGTGTTGGTTAATTTCCACCTTTAAAGCTGCTAATTGCCTGTGAATGGCACTGCAAATGTAGGTTTTCCCCCCCCCCCACTTGTGTCTACACATGTAGTGATGAGGGCAGGTAGAGAAGAAGTTGACTTCATAAATGAGTCATAGGCTAGGCTGCGTTCTATTAACGCTGATACTCAACTCAGAAAGTCAGAGAAGCCCCACCCATCCAAGATAGCAGCCGTGTACATGCCTCTGAGTAAAACTGTAAAACTTGCAGTCCGTAAACTCACTCTAGAAGCCATATACAGGGCAGTGACCAGATTTTATCACCATGTTCTCTTTGTGAACGTGTTTTTAACCCCCCCCCCGCCATAAAAACATTGCTGTATTGCCATGAAAAGCTCTACCTTGCTATGGAGCAAAGCAAAGCTCGTTTGTTCTTGCATTTCGACATCGACTACTAAAACACAGTCAACTTTCAGCTCTCACATCTGAACTCTGAGGTAAAAGGAACACAGCGGTTCATTTAACATTTGTGGTTATAGCTGACTAATAAACGATGTAAATTTGCTACCAAGAAACCATGGTTGCAGTCACAGACATGCAGTCATATGCCATCTATGTTCTCAAGAAATTTTTTTAAAAATTTGCAAAGAGGAAGGACTGAGTGACGGTGAGTTAATGAAATACTGCAGGGCATAATGTTTGTGGTCAATCTCATGACAGAGTCACCCACATAACTCACCCAGCGCAATACTGCTGTAAGTTTAGAAATGAAGGTGATCATCAGATGTTTTGCAACAGAAAAAATGCAATACTGCAGCATAGGAGCTTTGGTCTATTCAACCGAGCGATGACACAATTAACAGCTCTTTCACGCCAACTGACTTACAAAAGCCATTCACAGACATTAAACTGATAAAGGCTGAATGATTTCCTGTGTCAGTGTCAAATAGACCAAGTACCAGTGTGGTAAATAAACGTAGGCAAAAATAAAACTATCAGCAGGTAGGTGTACCTACTGCACAGGTAGGTCTGTGGTTTCAAATACTTTATTACCTAAAATAAAGATGTTCATTACATTGTAGTATTCATAATTACTCCTATGTCTCTGATTAAATGTTAAGGATTTCACAGTCAGTTATGCTCAGGATCACTAGGACTAGAATGTTTGTGACTTGCTAGGTTAACCTGTTTGGGTGGTAAACCCTTGTGCTTGACCAGTGTAACGCCCACCTGGGTAATGACAGCTGGTTACTGCAATGTTCACTAAAACGTAGAGCAGTGTTGCTAACCCTAGTTCCAATCATGGTAGCTGTGAGAGTGATTATTGAATACATTAGGATACAGGCGATCTGTCCCAGTATAGATCACCTATAAGGTTGTTGGAGCAGCAGAATTTTCCAAACACCTTCAGCTACACAGGAAGTGCAGTGTTAAGGGAGGAAAACGCAGGCTGCAGATGATAAAATTGAAAGGAATAAGTTGTAATTATTCTTACCTTACTAAATAAACTTTATATGAAAGGATTTGAGGATCTTTGATGTTGGCCATTGCTGTAGACGAGCCCTGTGGATATCTTGCAGCTCATAACTTTAAATTAGGTCCTATAATAATTGTACTAAAATAAGTTATGTACTACTTTGTGACTCACTGCAATATAAGAGATAAGATAACATTAGACTTTGTTTCCACGGCGGGGACATTTACAGATAGAAGAAAAATACAAAAAAATAAATAAATTCAGATAATACAACAGTGGCATACATGGTATGTGATTATGGATAAAGGGTGGTGGAAATAAATTTAACTATTCTACCACTAATATTATTACTATGTAAGAAATAGATATCTATAAGTATTACAGTGCTATTACTGAAAATGTTGAATTGAAGACTAAGGTCTCCAGATGAGGGAGCTTGATGCCCACTTAGACAGCCAGTCTATGGAAACAACTGTGTGACTGTGACTGGCATGGCTGTTCCTGTTGTATATAGCTACAGGCTTTACAAACCTTTGACTAGATATTTGCCTTGGATAACATTTTACATTGGACTCCATTGTATTCAAAGCCCATTACATTTGAAACAGTTGGTTCTTGCAACAGTTTTTTGTTAAAACTCATATATGAATCTTATGTGGGTTTTTAGCCCAGTAATGACTACTGTGTCTCTCTTTGTGGTCTGATGTGTTCGAACCATGCATTGCTCAATTTTGTATTGCTGTAAAATTATATTGCTGTTTGGTCTTAATTGGTTTATCTAATGGTGTTCTTACAGCTCTAATAAAAAAAAGAAAAGAAATAAATGTTGGGTATATTTGGTGAACATGAGGAATTAAACTGGCCTTTAGAAAGTAGAGCTCCAGAGACTCCACAGTGTCTTTTCATACAGTACCTTATAAATGTGAGATGAAATGTCTTCCATCTGTAAAGAATGGACAGGATGTAGCACTGAAGGGTACAGTTATCACCAAACCACATGTAGGAAGTGGAACCTGGATCCCTTTGAAAGACCCAAGTGCTGAAATGTGTTCAAATCGCTGTGCTCCACTCCCCCTCTCTCTGCTCAAATGTCAGGAGTGCTAAGGGACACCTTAGAGTATCCTAGTGCTGAATAGGGATCAGAGGCCTGACTGAAGCTGAAGCAGTGGAATTTTCCATTCTCACACAGCAATACAATTACAGAAGAGGAACAATTCATTTTTAATGGTGATGATTGGTCCAAACTAAATGTCTCCAAAAAATAAATAAGAGAAATAAAAACAAGTCTAAGGCTATGAAATGAAATGGGTTGGTGGTGGGGGGTTGGCGTCAAGCCTGATGTTTGTGTCTTATAGTAGTCCACTCTTTACATGTGGGATAGCCTTAAAAAAGGGAAAGGCAAAACTCTTTACATCACAGGTGCTAGGCTTAAGTCATGATATGTGGTTCCGGTCATCTGTAGTAGTAAAAAGACATTTTACCAAAGCTTGTATCCAAAAGTAAAACAACATCTTAAGTAAAGCCCAATCGATTCTATGGTGTGCTAATATTGTTAGCCTATGTTAGCTATTTACTGTCTGTATCCTTCTCCTTATCCTGTTTGGGGAGTGGAGGGCTGTCCCAGCTACCATAGGGCAAGAGGTGGGGTATAGGGCTAACACATTTATAATGGTGATAAATAAAAGTGAAAAAATTGAAGAGGCAGGAGAAACACCATTCAGCCAAGTTATGAGTGTTGATGTTGCATTGCTTGTCCACCAGAGGGCACTTTGCAACTTCAATGTTAGCAGCTGGGTTTGAAACACAAAGAACATAACAGCCAACTGATCCAAGCACAGTCAGACACAGTAAATGAGTAATAAATAAATATATTAGCATAATATTTTTAAGTTTTGTGTGTCTGGGAGAAGGAAACAAAATATCGGTCTTAAAGATCATATTTTTGTCAGGCTCTAGTCTTAAGGTACTTGGGCACTTGTGTGGTGGTCTCACAACATATTTACCTGATTGCGCTCTCTTCAGGGTTTATAATGACAGGCGAGGGGGATCTGTTTGTGTTTTATATAATCTAGAGAAATGTGTCACAGTTGGCAAGCTAAAAGTTTACTAGGTTAGGACTGAGAAGGGCAGGAAAGTATGAATAATTGGCAGATGTTGTCACAGCTTTCACAGGGTCAGGATGTGCTTCTGTCTCGAACACGAACCTCTTTTGAAAGCTCTACTTGACAAGAACTGTATTTTTAATAAGGCACCTGTGGCGAGTTGTGTCACACCGACAGCGAGGATTGCATTAAGATGTCAGTTTAGTTCACGTAGTTGCCCACATCTCCCTTTTTATTTTTCCTTTGATGTGGTCGTGTCGTGACAAGTTTTTAATGAGGGCCCCTTTAGTTTTGTGTATAATGTGTTTCTTTCAGTCTGAAAATCCAGGTGTACCTTGTGGCTAAAATGTCAGCCGTATTTTTACAGTTTCAGTTAAATCAAAGTGGTTTTTTTATGTGAAGTCATTTGCATGGTGTCAAGGGAAAGCTTTCATTTTTATGAACGTCCAAGCGTCTATGACTGAGGCTAAACTTGTTTTGTTGGGTTTTTTGTGTATTCCAGTTTGTTTGCATTGCTAATTCTTTACACTATATGAAAAAGGCAAGGCTAAAAACTAAGACAAGATAGCCAAGTTTGGGTGTGGATGAAAATTTAGAAAAAGTTGAATGTTAAGTATTTGTTTAGTTGTGATTGTCATATTAATGAGAGTTCTTGTGCGAGTTGTTTGCCGTACAACCGGCTTCTAGGTATATAGGTGTATTTCCTGACTCCTAAGCACTCGTGTTTGGAGTTTGCTGCATCTGATTGGATTCAGAGAGGGTGCGACCCCCAAAACTTGGTTGGTGGCAAATGATTACCTGTAGCTTTTTTAATTTTTATGTTGTTCTACAAATAATAACTAATACAGGTTTTTTTTTCACAACCTGATTGGGGAACACATTTTTCCCTGGTGACAGGTGGTTTCCAGGGAAGTCACTGCCAGATTTTTGGGCCTGTGTGGTTATGTTATTCTTTTGATTGTTAGAGGTCACGCATCTGCAAATCCTCAATAGGAATTTTATTATTATTTAAGCTTTATCGGTGCACAAAAATACATGTGGAGTTTCTTTTTTGAGTCACTGATTTACAAATCCTTTGATCACCAGTGAAATGCAGAGAAACAGAGTTGTAGACTTTTTTTTTTTTAGTAAACAAGCAAACTGGTGAAAAGACTTAAGAGGAGCTGGGGTGGCAACAGTAATACTGATAGAGTTTGGGCTGCTAGCCAGGGACTTGGAAGCTAGGCTACAAGTTGGGAACCAGAAGCTAAAGCTGTGGCATTAAGATTTTAGCTAAGGTTTGGCTCAAGCAAGATGGGCGAGGACCTGTAGAAGGAAGCCAAGACGAAGGGGATCCGGCAAGGGAGGGGAGCAGAACAGAGAGAACTGACAAGACCGGAGTTCAGAAGGCAAGGGCTGAATCAGCCAAAGAAACTGCATGGGTAAAAAAAACATGAATTTAGATAAGCAGAATACTAACAGAACAGTAAACGTATCCAGTTTATAGATGAGTACTGCAAAGGCAGAGACTGTTCTAGTTCAAAGGAGCGGCATGGCAGAGCATTTAAGAAGACCTGATTGTTCAAGTGGCTGCAGCTGGTCAGGCACTGTTCAGGCTACAGGGCACCTGTCTCCAATCCTGTAATCAAGCACCCACTAACACGGAGGCAGAGTCCTCGTCCCTGATTGGCTATTCCTATTCTGATCAAACATGTGATTAACCATCCTGTATCTTGGGAGCAGCTCTTCAATCGTCCTACTTTGCTCACTGTTAAGAGCAGTAGGCTGCGTGACAAATGTGTCGTTACCCACAGTCACTGACACAATTTTTCTTCTCTAGTAGTCGGGACTTATGTTTCTATTTTTTTTTTTTTTAAAGAATTTCTGCTCTTGACGAAAGAGGGGAAAAAAGGAAAACTGTAATTAAATCTTGTCCAGTAGTAATTTAATCTCCTCATATCGAGACTCATTTGTTTGCATAATAAAAGACAAAAAAGGAGCACTTGTTGACTTTTATGTGATTTGTATTAGTAAGTGCTTGCTCACCACACTCCACTGTCCTTCAGCGACTGCATCACAGTTGCACTTTCCTCTGTTCTGATTTAATGGTGATCAGTGTGCCCACAGTTTTTAAAAGTCTCGGATTCCCCATGTAGGCAAGCCCACTAAGAAGGAGACGCTGTTCATTCAACTTCTGAGGAAGAGGATTAATAAAACCGGAAGATTGGGAAAATTGAGTCACTTAACTGTAGAGGATGATTAAAGGCTGTAAACATGCCAGTCATTGTTGACTTGCTGGTTGTGACATAACAGATTCTTTGCATGAGCCAGAAGTGTGAGTGCTGACAATAATAATAATTCAGCTTGCATGTTAGTGTAAGCTTAGACTTTGTGTGTTTAAAAGTGGCTGGATTGTTGCAGATGAATCAGTATTTCTGTCATTGTGTAACAACTAATGTCATTTTACTTCCTACGTTTCCCGTATCACTTCCTGCTGTTTCAATGCTGTCAGAATAGTCAACTTACGCAACAAAAGTCACACAACGATCATCTGCGCACACTCAACATGTCCCACTGCAGAGCCAAAATGATCAACGGTGGTTACAGATTATTGTTTATTTCACAGGCTAACTGGGTTCTGAACAGATGTGATTATGATGCAAAACATTTTAATTGAATGACAGATTGTGTTCGACCATCCGTATCAAATCGGTCTCTGATGGAGAGCTTTTCAGCTCTTTTCCCAAGTGACATCAGCAGCTAGTGGGCGACTGTGCTAACGGCTATTATCCCGTTTGAATTTGCTGACTTAATTCAACAGTGTTGGATGTATGTGGCCTGTGAACTACAGTGATTTTGACATCTCTGCAGTAGCCAGCATTCAAGATGATAACGTAATGAACACAGGATTTGTATATTACAGCATGATCAAAAATGATCTAGTCCTTTCCAAGTCTAAAATTGGGTGAATACAATCTGAGATTAACAATAACACATGATATATTACACTGTGCCATTATTTATTTAATAAATGTTGCGCCAAAATGCAGAAGCAGTGAAAAAAAAAACTAAGTACACCTTAGAATTCAATCAATAGCTTGTGGAAGTTCTCACTTTTTGCATGACTTTTTAGTTTCTCATATTATTGTCTTTATGTATATTTGACCCACTTTTCTGTAGAATATTTCTTCAGTTCATTGAGTTTTGTGGGCATTTGCACATCACAGCTCTCTTAATGCCCCAGCGCCGCCTTCAAGAAGGTTGAGATCTGGACTTTGAATGATTCAGTATTTCTTTACTTCTTATCTTTCTTTATTTTTATCTCTCAGCAATTCTTTGGCACGTGTCTGGAATGCACATGCCCCTAATATTTGAATAGTCTTTCACGCTGAAGAATGATGGATTTAACATTGTTTGGAAATAGCCTTATAACCATCCTCAGACTGATGGGGAGCAACAACTGTTTCGCTGAAATCATTGCTGATTTCTTTCCTCCCTAGCATTGTGTTAACGCACACTGAAAACTGCCAAAACCTCTGCTTTTACAGAGGTTCTTACAATTGCTGCTGATCAATCAATGCATTTGATTAGTAGCACCTGGCTGCTACTTATACTCTTAATTCCTTTGGAAGCAGTAAGCATGTTCTCAGTTTTTCACTCACTTCTGCATTAATAATATTTTTTAACGCAATGCTTAAAGTTGATATTTATAGAAACCTCATGTCTGTAAAATTGCATAAAAATAATTTAAACCATAATAATGTCATTTTGCATATGCATTCCAAATAAGTTTCTGCCAAAGATTCACAAGTGTATGCATGTAATAAATCAAATAATCAATAAAAATCAGACAGATAACAGATAGAGATATCTGTTAGATAAAATCCTGGAAAAAAGCAACGGTCACACATTCAGTGTTGTAACAGCTTCCAATGTGCACATGATGTACCCACTTCTTTATGAAAGTTAAATGAATGGGTCTCAGCCTAATTCTGCTCTCATAAAGCCCAAAATACTAAATGGGTATAATTACCTCCCCCTCGCATTGTCTCTCTTTCTCTTCGCCCCTCTCTCGCACAGTTGGCCTGTTTGTCTCTTTCTTTGCTTTGTTGCCATGGCACCTCAGCATCTCACCTCTTCAATCTGTTTTTGTGTTCTCATTAAAGGCTCCGTCACCTGAACCCAATGAAACAGCAATGGCAGTAGCAGAACCTGAACCACAAGATGAAGTCTTTGGTAAGAGATCTTTGAATTAAAATTTCCATA
>VUQR01006698.1:65609-103315 GCA_015108515.1 Hemichromis elongatus | reverse complement strand
CAGAAGCCTGCATCTCTGATGGTAAGGGGTTGCATGAGTGCGTGTGGCATGGGCAGCTTGCATGTCTGGAAAGGCACCATCAATGCAGAAAAATATATTCAGGTTCTAGAACAACATATGCTCCCATCCAGACGTCATCTCTTTCAGGGAAGACCCTGCATTTTTCAACAAGATAATGCCAGACCACACCGGGTACTGAAATGGCCAGTCTGCAGTCCAGATCTTTCACCTATAGAGAACATTTGGTGCATCATAAAGAGGAAGGTGCGACAAAGAAGGCCCAAGACGATTGAACAGTTAGAGGCCTGTATTAGACAAGAATGGGAGAGCATTCCTATTTCTAAACTTGAGAAACTGGTCTCCTCGGTCCCCAGACGTCTGTTGAGTGTTGTAAGAAGAAGGGGAGATGCCACACAGTGGTGAAAATGGCCTTGTCCCAACTTTTTTGGGATTTGTTGACACCATGAAATTCTGAATCAACATATTTTCCCTTTAAAATGGTACATTTTCTCAGTTTAAACTTTTGTTCTATTCTGAATAAAATATTAGAAGTTGGCACCTCCACATCATTGCATTCAGTTTTTATTCATGATTTGTATAGTGTCCCAACTTTTTTGGAATCCGGTTTGTAGTTATTTTATTCAGGGATATGTGGTTCTCAAAGGAAACTGACTATGATTTATAGAATATGATGCTAGACATTAAAACGAATATCCTATTAAAGTATTTAAATACCTTGAGCTCATTTTAAATACTTGCAATTCCTGCTATATATGGGACACCTACTTCATATCAGGTACCAAAGCTTGTGCATCCCTTTCATTAAATGCTGAGAGCACCATATCTTTAGCTAGATTTGGTTTATGAATGAGAAACAGTTTTATTAGGGATAAACACAAATAAAAATACAAATACTGACATATGATACCATATTGTCAAACAAGAAGACATTTACTGATAGCTATCTTTGTGGAACTAAAACTGGAAAGGCAATAACAATCCCAGATTTACCCAATGTACTTGTGAGTCACAAAGCAGACTATAAAAATCCCCACCAATTTAGTATTAAGAAAAAAACAAAGAATTAATAAATAAATAAAAATAAAACCCTGAGTAAATGTTTGCTTAAAAGCAGAATTTAACAATTATTGTGGCTTTCCTAAAACACAAAATGTGTCCTGTCGCTATAATTCCCTTAGGAGCTTCAGAATTTGTTTTGTTCAATTTTCAAGTGCTAATAAGTACATTAACTCACACAGTACATGCATGTAATTTACTATAATTCTATATAAAAGATGCCTGTAAACACTCAGGAAAGCAGGCACTTAATTGCACACCCAAACATCTGGTGTCTTCAAGGTAAAATTAATTAGCAGTGGTCATGGTTCTTACTGAATCAATCACTTCAAACAGTGAAAGACTGAAAGCACCAACATGTAGTGTTTCCTCTACTTATCCTCAAATGATTCATCCTCCTCATTATAATTTCGCTCTTTATCCTCAGAAAACATTGCGTGTTTTTTACACACCGTCACTGAGTGACGCTATAAACAACTGGGCAGGACGATGAGCAGCACAATACAAGGGCTCTCTGCCACCTCTCAGGACACCAGGTTTATATTAGGTGAAAAAAACCCCTGCTGAATATTCAGTGATACTGCCATGCCACTGTGAGGGATTATACTTGAAATGAGAAAGCTGTAAGGAAGAAAAGGACCATATGCCACTGTAGTGCTGGAACATACTGTTTGTGAACATACATAACTGGTAATTTTCATGTAGATATACTGGTTATAGTGCTGTTTACCCTTTTAATTCAGTATTAACCAAGTCTTGAACATAAACAAAAAGTATACAGTTGTTTTCACTTTAACAGGAAATGTTCTACTGTTAGGTGTCACAGAGGGTATCTTGTAACATCTAGCATTTACTTTTAAATTTAAAATAAAAACAAAAACAACCAATACTTTAAGCAATCCATATATGTACGGGTGTAATAAGTTGTCTTTTATTAAGTTCAGTGAATGTCCCAGAACAAATGTGTTTACATTCACGTGAGAGAGCTCTCCAGGGGCCATGGCAATTATGACAAAAGCAAAGGAAAGCAAGGTGATGACAATGTGAATCATTGCACTTGGGATATGGGCGCTGTTTCCACTCTCAGACAATCAGTATACTCTCTTTTGACCACGACTTTCATAACCCCTACCATGTTTTTTTTCCATTGTAACCATAGCTACGAAGGCCCTCTAAAACAAAGTACTAATTTTATCCCAAACCAAGATCCTTCACAAAACCACATCAGGCTGTTTTGTACCTCAACCTCAATAGGAGCAATATAATTATGTTTATATGTATATGTGTGAGTTTATATTCTCCCATACGAGCTATAATTAATCAGTAACCAAAAAATTAGGCTAATTAAGATTACATTAGTCAATCTTTAGCCACAAGGTGCCTCATTATCATGGTGGCCGTTCAAGGCACTTAGTCCTGTGAGAGATTATACAAAAGCCTGGTAATAAATCCAGAGGGATTCAAATACATGCCTACACTTCAAGTCAAATTTGCATGAAATAGCTTTTTAACAGGGTAGTCACCAATGTTCAGCAAGATCCGTGGAGAAATACTCAAACCTTTTACTCTCTCTCCCACTCTTTCTCTCTCTTTCTATCTACTTCTACCACACACACCTGGAAAGTAAAAAATCTACCTTTCATCACAAGAGGTTGATAACATCAGGCTTCACAGAGGCCACACTGACACAGGACAAAAAATATACAGGTGCACGGTTCCCTCTCTGTCTGCTTGGAAACTTGCAAATCAACAAACACAAGAAGACCATGCACAAAACCCACATATGGGCACCTACGGGGGCAAACCTTGGACAGGTAAGGAAAAAACCTTAGAGCAGCAGGTGTGATATGTACAGCTGTTGTAATCTCAGCAAGCGGGTAGTTCCTCATGAACTACCGTCGTGCAGTTTTAAGATGCATCCTTGTTCTGACACACCTGAATCAAATGAATGCCTTGTTATCAGGCCTTTACCAAACTTGATGGCATGCTGAAGAGGTAATCAAACCAGTTGATTCAGCTGTGTTGGAGCAGGGATGCATCTTAAAGCTTCAGGACGGTAGCTCTCGAGGACTGGGATTGAGCACCCCTGCTCTAAGGCAAGTATGGGGTTATAATGTAAACTAAATTGAAGACACAATCAAACAGTCCTGACAATGTTTAACATTGAAAATTATTTATGCTATACAGACAACATGCAATGCTGAGTTGAGTTAAAGCTATTTAGTTGACTTTAGAAATTCAGAAGTTCAACAAAACTTTGCACACATAAGGGCAGAAGCTAAAATACTCCCATCTACACAAAGCTTATTCTTCTTCATTACCACATCACTTTCACAAAAGCGACCACAACAGCTGAAAATGTTTGGTTACCAACTCATGTGGCCTATTTTAAACATTCAGGAATTCTAATGGAATTATTTGCAAATTGAAAACTGACACTAAAGGGATACCAGTGTGTTAAATTGTGATGCCATGGGATTCTGGCTATGTGCAGTATGTCACGTGCTGGGAATGAGACTGCCTGGTAGCAGCAGGTGGAAGATAGAGTTATTACTGTAGCAGTTAACTTTTGAGTAAAATATACCAAATAGAACATTTCTCATTTAGAACAGACCATAGAGAAGTTGAACCATAGGCATACAAAAGGTTTTTAAAATGAGAATTTCATATAGTGTTACAGTTTTAGCTTGGATGGTTCCCCGTTTGGACTTACCGTACAGACTTGCTGTGTGTGCTCACTGCTAAGGCTCCCCAGTATTCTTCATGTAACACAGTCAAACAGTTGTCCTCCAGCCTTTTAGCTTATTCATCCATGGAAATTATTCCAGATTCCTGCTGCCTGCAGACTTTAAAGAGGATAGCTGCAGAGGTTTAGTTTAAAGTTTAAATCCAAACACACTACATAAAACATTAAATATATAGAATTAGCCTGATAAGTGATTTACTTGGCCTTTACAACATAAAACCTTCTATCCAGAAGGTAGAAGTGAGTTACGCAAACCTGTTAAAAGACTATTTATGCTATTTGCACACTTACAAAGGGCACATTGTGTGCTAATGAAAGCTGTGCCTGTCTTATTTTTGGGTCAGTGGTTCTCAAAGTTTTACTGGCTGAGTGTCAGTTTAGAAAGCCACAAGAAAATACACATTTGGTGTTCATAATGTTGTTTTATGATGCTAATCTTTTTACTAGTTCATACATTTTCTTTTCCAGTTAGTGATGTTTTAGCTGCTTCGTGCCTCCTTCAGTTTCAATGTCTTGTGCTTTGCAAACAGTGTGAAATGAACTTTGGATGAATCCTTGGGAAGCCTAGCTTTAGATTCATTAAGACGGACTGAGTTTTTAGTTATAGCAACTAAATTCTCAGCGACAAGTTCACCCACTTTGACTTCGACAACACATCACACACTGAATAATGCACAATGTGCATTAGTCAAAGTCTGCCGATAGTGTCAAGCAACAGATTACTGCGTGGGTCATGATTGCAACTCTGTCTCATAGAAATTATCTTTCCACAAATAACAACATTTGTCACAGGTAATACATTTTAAAGGTAACAATAGAGAACTGCTCACGCTGCAGACAAATTACTGGAGGTTGACTCACTGTCAGCTCCTGTCTACAATTTTTGCAACCCCAGTGGTTAATTTACATCACAGAGAGATTAAATAATCAATAAGGAATTTAGTCAATAAGTGATATTGATAATGGAATCGATATCGCTGAAATCTTATCAATTCCCATCCCTAAACAAGCACTTCCATCTTGTCAGCTATTGTCATGTTGGATCGATTAGCAGTTAGACTGGCCACTTAGATTGCAACTATTGGTGTATTTTACAATAGATGGTTCATCTAATAACCTACCAAGTATTTGGTACCTGCCTGCTTGCAAACTGTTTCCTAGGATGACTTAACAGATGGTACTGGTGAACAATCACCCGGGACATCTGGGAAATAAGCTTTCCTTAAATTGATTTTGCTTGAAAAGCTCAGAAAGTTGTTGTTGAGTGTTTATCTAATTCCTGTATATGCAATAATAGATTCACACTCACGTCCTCTCTCTCTGTGGATATTATAGATAATAATGTAGAACACAAAGTGCTGTCGATCAACATCGGATATTTCATTGATGATGAACGGATCTAAATATTTGTACAAGCCTTTAGAAAAATGCAGCACTATATGAGGTTCATACTGCAGTCTTATAAACAATACATTTATTTATAGCTAACAATTATCTTTCTTTAATCTTAGTCAAATAGTTTTGATTGCTAACCTAAACCTAATCATACAAGTGCTTTGCAGAACTGCAATCTACCCAGAAAGTATGACCCTGGCTGCACATCATACTGTATATGGGAAGATATTTTGTACAGTTCCATACAAACACAAAGCATATGTTCATTCTAAATTTGTAGCAAAGCTTGAATTTTATATATTTCAAATAAGATTCCACTTCGACTGGAAAATCATGAGGTGTCTTGTCGATGAAATCAATTTCACCACTCCCGACATGGCCCACAGCCTTTTCAGAAATCCACTGGGGGAGAATGGATGGAGATTCGACACTGGAATCAGATGGAATGGAAAGCCACATTCACCGCAGTTACAGCAAAAAGACATTACCAGTCATGTAGTTTCAATACCATTCAAGCTAGGATGATCACTAGTTTATTCCAGGTGCCTCTGTTTGGCAGGTAATGAAAAACTCAGACCTGGTGTAAGCTGGAAATGAGGAGGATGATTTGTTTCTTACCGAACTTACACTGAGAGAGACTTACTTGATCAAATATTTTCTTAGGATGTTAATGTGACACAACAGGAGAAAAAATGCTTGTGACTTAGATCGTGTCCTTTTCCCACTTTACCCACTGGGTTTATCCATCAGTGACAGGAATTTTAGAAGCTGGTGATGAGGAATAAGAATAAAATGTTTTACTTCTTGAAAGATCAGATTTGTTAAAGCACAGAAGGACCATTTACAATTTTACTACATTTTCTGCATGAAATATTGATGAAGCTGATATCAGCCATAGTGAACGTTCAACCAAATGCTCTTGTATTGTGGGATTAAGTGTTCCCGTCTTGACTAACGTTTATTAATTAAGCAAACGTTTTCGGGGGTCCATTTATAGACCCACTGTGACTGGATTCACTTAAAAATTGCTGGTTAAAAATTCAAAAAGTCATAGAAAAAGCACAGATTTAATGAACTCTATGAATTTTATCTAAAGCATTTTTCTTTGTATGGTAATATCATGACATGCTTCTTGTATAAAACATCATCTATGAGGAATATTGCAACACTCAGAGGCTACATTAAGTACACATTCATTAAATATGTTATTGTAGAAATCCCATAGGCTCTGTTTTTATAAATAAGGTAATTTAGGCTCAAAATAAGGTAATTTAGGCTCAGTTGTGGAGTAAATGTGCTGAGGCTAATTTACTAAGTTTTGTTAGATTTTATTGTAAGGTAGAGGAAATGGCATTGTCAGTAAATGTGAGCGTGTGCACGCTTAACTTAAATGGTACGGCTTAAATGTAATATGCTGCTGTGACAAGAGCACCACTCAGCAAGCGGGAACAGTAATATAAACACTGCGGCTGCCATCATATTAGCTCTGCATGACTGAGTAAACCTGTCAGCACCCTCATTTACCTCTACAACAGGAGAACATTATTTCATATCATTAAGCTTTTTCTAACTACCTGCTAACTCGATAAGATTTTGTCTGTTTCACTGAGTGGCCAACTGCCTTTTATGTAGCCATAAAGTCTTCTCTCCTTTTCCATAATTATTGACTGGTTTCAATATAATCCTTTGATCTCAGCCAGAACTCTCTGAAACTCTCAAACTTAAACTGCCAGCTTTCATTTCCCCTTGATTCAGAGACATATATGCACAAATACAAAAATAGATATACACATTATTAACAACAAAAGCAGCTGTTGATAGATGTTTTTATCTATCAACAGAAATACCAAGTCAGGCTCTTGTTTTATAATGAAAGAAATGTTAAGCTGTGAGTTTTTAATTTTATACTTTGCAACATCAGTGCTGCCATTGTAGCTAGCATGCTGCATAATGTAAATGAGAGACCCCATTTCCTCCAGAAAAAAAGAAAAAAAGAAACTACTTCAGCAGCCAAGTCCCACTGCAGGTGCCGAACGTTGGCTCCCTGAGACACAGTGTTTGTCTCGGCCCCTGACCCTCGAAATGTATTCTCTCTATCTGTCTCACTCATTGTTGTTCAGCTGCAGAAAAACTGCAGACCTGCGTCACCAAGGACACAAGAGACAAGTCTGATGGATCTGTTATCACTCTTGCCACTCCTTTCCTAGCTTTCAGTTTTTCTGCCTTTTTTTTTACCTGCAACCTGCCCTTTTCAAGAAAATAAAGCAGAGAAAACTGTCCTCAGCCACAAAATACAGTGAGCTTAAATTAGGCCTGGAGTTATTAATAGCAAAATAGCAATACCCTGTTAGCATGCTAATGTTGGTTACTAGCACAGTAGCATATAAGAGTGATTTGAAGAGCACAATATCCTCCATAGGATTTCATTTTTGTACACAGAAATTATTTCTATATAAAACAAAAACTTCAGTACTTTTAAATTAAAATACTGAAGCTTTGCTTTGAATGAACAGAAATGAATCAAGTTAAATCATTAAAATAATCAATGTTCCTCTAAGAATGTCAAATATTTTATATTTATAATAGGGTTATTATATTTCATTATTTTTTGTGCTACTTTTGCGTGTTCAACTTTGAAACTTTTTTGAAAGAGAGTTGACTGATGTTGAGAAACTTTAAAGATTTTGATCAGCTGGTAGTAGCTGGGTGTTAGTGACTGAATTTTTAAGAGCTTCACTATGAACTCCATCATAGATGCTGCTATTCTTTTGAATGAATAAAAAGAAATTAAAAAGACAAAAAATAGTTGCACAATATAAATTACCTGAGTGGCATGTACAAATAAACTGTGTTAGTAACATTGCTAACGCTGTGTCCAATTAAGTCCGAGCTTTTAGCCCGATGACATTCCGGAGTCGAGTCCCAGCAGTAGATCAGAAAAGGAAGAAAAACAGAATTTGTTTGGTTGCTATAGAAATGCAGCACACCTGTTTTTTGCACCTAAAAACATTTACTGCAGCACATTCATGGATAGATCCTGGTCAGTTATCTGTGTGTGGCCTCTTTGGTGAGTAACAAATATACAAGCCATTTTTGATTTAAAAGTTATGTACTTTTACTGCTGTTTACGTGCACCGCTGCCATGTTGAGGTGTTAAGTCGGGGCTCTGAAAGGCTGCGTAATTATTTACATCTGCTTATAAACAAAGAAGGTTAAATTTACATCCCTGCGTGTAATGTATGTAATACTTACAATAATAATGTTGCATTCTGCTGATGCATGCTGATTGGCTGGCCAAAAATAACTTTGACGTTGTTGTTAGGGGTGCAGGTAAAACAAAAAGGAAACTTACATGTGTATAAAATGAGCATCTGTGACTGTGGCTGCTATGAGTTGGACGCTGCTAGAAATTTCCTGCAGCTGCTCCTTTGCTCTTCTATCCGAAACAAATGGACGTTACATTTTTGGGTCACAGCTCTGTAGGGCCACATTCATTCTGGGCTGTCTTGTGAGCACTCCATATGAAATCAGACATTCAGAGAGTGTGAGCGCTCTTCTTTATAGTTTCTCTGGCATTATCCTCTCCTACAGAACAACTTGTAGTGTAGCTCGCTTCTGTTAGTATGCTAGATGAAGTGAGGATGCTACGTGTTAAGGGGACGATTAGCTGGGATGTGTGAAATCAGACAGAACCGGCCTGAGTGCAGACACCCATATCCCCCCCTGACCCACTTCTCTCACTCGCTCTGGTTATGTGGCTTAATGTGCTTGCTGCGACAAATAATGCAAACTTAGTGCAGAGTGCTTATTTGAACAGCATGCAGAGGAGGGTTAGGGGATGAGTATAGAAATAGCAATGCTAATATCCAGGCGATGAGAAGAAATTTACGCAGTACTTCAAACCATGTGTGATTACATCAGCAGCGGCACAACTTGCTGTGTCCTCTAGCCACTTTAATGTGACTGTCCACTCAGTAAAATTATCTAAACATCTTATAGTCTTTTCCAACCCGTTTCCTGTTACCATAGCAACCTCTCTTCCTTCTCCCGTACTATTCCTTCTTTCCATCTCCTTGTTATCATCCATCCAGCCTTACTTCAGTGTGAGCCACATTATATATGGCTATACTTAGTTGATTTATTGAGAATTCGGTGCAGCAAGATGTGCTTACTCTCACTTGGTGAAAGTTTTTAATAGTCCATTCTGTTTAACAAAGTAGTTGTGCTCTGTTTTATCTAATTTTGCCTCTGTGATGCGATCAACAGCACATTGACAATGACTAAGAAAAGAAAATGAGAAGAATCGGTGCGAGAAATCATTCAAAGTGTTAAGCTTTTACACTCTCTCTCCCTCTCTCTTGCACGCACAGACACACACAGACACACACCGTGGATGTGTCGTTGGTGTCTTCACAGTGACACTGGTGCTGAGTTACTGTGCTAATGAGAACTTTAATCTCACCCACACACAGAATCCTAGCAGACAGATTAGAGCCGTGATTTTTACCGAGCCCGCAGAACACATACAGACGTGCACACGGCACACAACGCACGTGCCCCAGTCACATGTCAACAAACAAACATAAATGGGGTTAAAGTTTCACGAGTAAAAGCCTCATCTAGCCTCTCTGCCTGCAATCTTTTTTCTTTCTAGCGTTGCTTCTGTTGCAGGGTCAAGTGCAAAAGTAGCATGCATAGAAACAAAGATTAGGAATTCAATGCATGATTGAAAACATGTGCCTCAAGCAGCCAGCGCTAGGATTCGCTGATAGCTTTCCAAATCCAAGTATGGTCAAATCACCTTTAAAAAAACAAGACAGCAATGGCCAAAATGCTAATCCCAGGGCTTCAGAAAGATGGGGGAGTGGAAGTCACAGGGGCTACATCAATCATAGATGGCAGTAAGTACATATTCAGATTCAGCAACTGTTGTTAAAAACATTACTTCGAAGCTTTCCTGCTTAACATGCCAGTTTTAATCCAGGGGAGAAAAGAAAAGAGCACTGCGCAGGTGAAGAGGTTTCATAAAGAGATATAGAAGCGTGTAATTATGGCGGAGGGAATCCCCGCTGCTGAAAAACAGCAGCTTAGCGCTGTTTGTCAGGTCTGTCACAACAACAACTTCTATACAGCACTATCTTTGTGTTTTGGAAAAGAAAATGATGTTTCTTTGGTCACGACGTTGACACACTAAATAGCACTATTCCCAGTCTTTTTTTTAAACAAAAGGAATATGAAGACTATTATTAATAGTGTTTGATCTATGTTTTTAGTTGAAAAGTATAGATCACTCAATTCCTTAGTGGCTGAGTTGATACAGCATGTGAGGACAGGGAGATGATGGTATAGTGAGCTACAAGAGGTAAATATTGGCCTGATGGAGACAAAGAAAGAAAGATTATTACATCAGAAATAGTTCTGCCTTGCCGTCCTGTCTAAATCATTTGAAGCTCATCTAATCAGTCACCATCATTTAGAGTTGTACTACTAATATCTGCGTGTTTGACTAAAATCATCACACTCAGGGTGTGAGTGCAGGGTGTAAAGTTAAGGCTGTTACCCTTTTGTCTACCAGCTCTCCACAAACTTAACAATTATATCAGATGTTTATCCCTGTCTGAAACAGCCAGTGTTTCTGAAGCATTCCTTAAAAAACATACACCAACACATAAACATCACCTTTCTAATAAAGGGTAGGTCCACCATACAAAAAGACATGTTGCAAGAGGAAGCTTCTTCAGGCTTTGGACTGTCAGAGTGGGCTGTAACAATCATAACAATACATATAAATATACACTCACCAGACACTTTGTTAACAACACCTGTTCAACTCCTTTTTACACAGTTATCTAATCAGCCAATCACAGGGAAGCAACTCAATGCATTTAGGCACGTAGACAGGATCAAGAGAACCTGCTGAAGTTCAAACTGAGCATTGGAATAGAGAAGAAAGGTTATTTAATTTAATTTAAATGTGGCATGGTTGTTGGTGCCAGACAGGCTCATCTGAGTATTTCAGAAACTGCTGGGATTTCTGCACAAGCATCTCTAGGGTTTACAGAGAATGGTCCAAAAAAGAGAACATTTCGAGTGAGCGGCAGTTCTCTGTGTAAAAATGCCTTATGGATGCCAGATGTCAAAGGAGAATTCCCAGACTGCTTTCAGCTGATAAAAAAAGGAACAGTAACTTGTTACAATGGCACACAACAGAACACAATGAATGCACAAGACATTAATCCTAGAAGCACATGGGATACATGAGCAGAGGAACTGAGGCTACAGTTCACATGAGCTCACCAAAATTGTACAAGATGATCTGATGACACTCATTCATTCATCCCTGCTGCAACACACGGATGCAAGCACCAATTTGGTGTAAACAACATGAAAACATGGATCCATCCTGCCTGCTGCATGTGTAAAAAAACATGCCTTTAATTTATGATCAACAGTAAGCCAAAAATAATTATTTATGCATGTCACACAGCAGTGCAGCAGCTCTGCATGAGTTGTAGTTTTGTATGTGTGTTTATGTCGTGTATGCAGTTGCTTGTGGTAGTGTGGACAGGGGCACCAGTATCTTGTTAAAGGACCCTTTGACACCTTCTACCTCCTAAGCCACAGCCACCCCAGAAAACTGCATTTTAATGAGATGATCAGTTTAATGTCATGGCTGATCCTTGTATAGGAGAGGGTTTTTTAGATGGTAAAGACACATACACACAGGTCTTTGACCAGGAGACAGAAGTCTGAGTTTCATCTGAGACTATTTTAACTTTTGGTTCAACTGTAGTTTATTAGGTCCTATAGCTACTTTGTGAGAGTTAATAAAAGATCACAGCTTGTGTGAAAATAGACAAATGTTTCTAGGTCACCAGGGTGACAACTTCTGCCCCATCTAAAGGTAAAAACACAAACTCATCTTTCACTTTCACATATTCACATGGCTGCTAGAGATTGCTTGACTTTATACTGTAGTTTGAGGCTATAAAGTCTAACAGCTTTGCACTAATGACCCATGAGGTTGTTTTCTGTGGGAGAACAGTGTTGTCTCAAACATCATCTGTATTATTCTATTGACAATCTGGTACCCCCTCATCCCCCCCTCTCTTATTTACGTTCCACCTCATCGCTTCTTTTTTCTCCCAACGACTCCACCTTCCAATCTATCCCACCCTGAACCATACCCCTACCTTAATATTGAAAATCAATAAGTCAGTTTATGAAAGTCGCCCTCATTCTCCTGACACTTTTTCGCTTACTCACTGGCGCAGTCACAGACACATATGCGTGTAGTCTCATTGAATTTCTCTTACAAACTGAACCACAAGTAGCTCAAAAATAAACAATTCATCAAAGTCTTAAATAAAGAAATTCAGAAAATCAAAAAAAAATATGTTTTTATATATTTTTTGTCCTTATCCAAAGAAAAAAACTTTTAAAAATGATAGTGTGATTGAATGTCTGGTCCAAGTCATAGAAATTACACCAGTGTTCCACAAAACCTTTCCATTTCCAGAATCACAGCATCATATAATTTATTATGTTTTCTGTTTTTTATCCAACTAGAATTATATTTAACCCTTTCATATGGTAGTTATAAGAAATATAGCAGGATTTCTTTCCACTAAGCAACTGGATTTTATGCTCTCCGAAGAGCACGACCTTGCAACAGCGGAAGCTACCATAAGACTGCTAAAAGGGGGGATGTGAATGGGGTACTGCTGTAAATCCTGCCATAAAGAGAAAGGATGGAAGACAGCTTTATCCAGCTAAGAGTCTGCATAGGAGGATTAGGGCTACATGGAGCAAGATACGGAGAGAAAGGGGCATGAGGGGGGTGGGGGGTGACAAATGTGGGAGCATTCATGTGTCGGGTAACCACCTTGATAAAAATGGAAAGAAGAAAGGAATAAATGTATAAAGGAAATGTAGTGGGGGGGTGACAGTGTGACAATGTGGAGAACAAAATGTCAGTGTAGAGGTCAGACTGTATAAGATTACAGTAGAACTTTGATATCTTCACCAAAACACACGCATGCCCTGCAGGTTAGAATAAAGCTAACACACACAAAAAGTGCCAGTCTGGTCACTATAAATAGCTTAATTTTAAGTGAACCTCATCCCTACCAGCTAAATCCTCGTCTGCAGTCTCAGCTGTGCTCTGTCAGATTCAGGACACGCGGCTATATGCAAAAAAAGACGGGATTTTGATGTATGGAACATTGATTTCAACTTATCAAATGCCTGTTTCCAAAGCAGAGATCTCCCCAGTGATTTTTTTCTCTGCTTTAGCGTCACACAGTGAAAGAGCTCCTATAAAATTAGCCTTGTGTTTCTGCACTTCTCTGGGCATCATTACTGTCATTTGAACATTGATAAAAATTACAATTCTAGTTCAAAGCTCATTATTGATATTACGCACACCAAGATTTTCTAAATAGATGTTGCATAGCAGTCAGAAGGAAAAAAAATCAGTAGTAAGAATCAACCTGAAGTTTTTCTATTAGTTGCTGCTTTTGAAGGACAGGAAAGAGAAAACAAAACCTCTTTTTTTTTTCTTATAAACAAAGTTTATCTTGAAAGTCAAGCTTCTGATTTGCAGTTGGGAATAGAGCTTATTTCACCTGTCATAGGGCAAGAAGAAGAAGGCTACACGCTGTACATATTAATAAATGAATCAATGGCCAACCATTCACACCTACCGTCAATTTAACCACTAACCACAATGCCATCCTTGACTTCAAGTGATTTCTGAATTCCTAGAAAGGTTTTTGCTATTTAAAGAGCCAAAAGAATACCTTCTTCTTAACCTTGCCCTCTTTGTGTGTTTTTGTTTGGTTGAACTGGTATGCTTTTATATGAGAAACGTTTAGCCAGTCAGCTGCCTGCATGTATAACCTTAGTCTACAACAAAAATACAAAAAGTGAGGTACAACAATGGCGTGGGAGCAAAGTAGAGAAGTGTTGCACTTCCTCCTTCAAGCCTTTGAAAAGTCAGTGATGAATAAATAATTTACAGAGTCACTGAAGAGCTGTCAGTGCCACTGTACACAATACAACACAACACAACAAAAAAGACATCGGGATCTCAAACATGCAGCCAAAGTAGGAAAAAAGAGAAGATGAAGAAAAATAAAGCATAACAGTGATGGTAGAGTCAAAAGGTGAAGAAAGGGTCAAATGCACAAACAGATGTTAGATAAAAATGGGAAACTTCAGCAGGCGTTCACCCCCCCACCCCCCAAAACTGCTCCACCATCCACTTCATCCACATACACATACAGCAGGTGAAAAGAAGCATCATGAAGACGTGCTGATAAGACCCCTCATCATCAGGTCAAGCTAAACTCCATCCCTCTTCTGTCTTACTTTGTTCCTTTTCCATGTTCTGCCGGTAACCATCAATAACTCCTCTCTCCCTGCCCTTCCATGCTCCATCCAAAACCACTCTGTCAAATCAGAAGAAGTCTGGGGAGGAGGAGATCAGTTTCAGCCCACTTACTGAATCCTCAATCAGACCACCAAACTTAGGTCTGACATACTTACGTTTAAGCCTTTGTCACGCAACATAAAAGGCTCCTCGGTGGTGAGGTGGTTGCTAGGTGCCACTGGAGTAATGATGTGAATAATCAGCCTCTTAGGCTTCACAATGAGGGCTGTACAGAGGACAACACAAACTCATTTGCATCAGTTTTAATGGAGGCGTTTAGTGTAATATAGTCTAAATGCTGTTTTGGAAGCTTTTCAAACCCACCTGGGAAACATTTAGATCAAAGCATCTTTTTCTTTATTCCACAAGCAATAACGGCTGCATCAGTGACCCCTACCTGTTGTCAATGTCCAGAAACATTTTACTTTGACTACAACGTATTCGGTCACTGGAGAAAAAAGGAGAAAAAAATCCTAAATTTAAGCTGTGACATTTTCGATATTTTTCTGTTTGTTTTTTGGATTTTGAAGAATAAAACCAGCTGTTTAGATATTTCAAACACGTAGAATGGCGAAACAATCAGCTGACAGGATATGATAAAGAACAGAAATGAGTGGCAAACTTGGAAAATTAAAGTGTTTCGCTTTTCAATTTTTCCATCAATAGAAAATATGTTAAAGTAAAGTTGCAAAGTTAAAAACTTTAACAAAAGTAATCTAAATTTTGGAAAATGTGTACAAGAAGGATGAGAAAACTCAAAATATTAATGCAACACAGATTTTCATTGTTGACTTGACAATAGTTTTGGCAAGTTCAGTTTTCTTCTTTACCCAATTACAATATTTCAGTGAGTTTAACAATAAAATGCTAGCTGTGACGGCATGTATTAATAGCCTTAAAAAAAATCCCACTGAGTAAAGTTGTACTGTAACCTTCAAAACTGGCTTTGTGTTTCCTCCCAGTTGCAAATCAGGGATATTTCACTTCTTAGGCAAATGTGTTAACAACTGCACTATAGAAATACATATTGTTGCTGTAAATTACAGCTGTGTCCTCTTCATTTTTTATTCAGCATTCCTTATATCTATATATAGCTACATAAATATCCTTGAAAGGTTAACGTATTTCCATACTGTAAGCGTTAGCATGTTTCCCTAACACATGAAGCAAAGATCCCCAGTTAGTACCTATGAGGAAACACAACCACAACCTCATGGGTGTGGGCCACAAGCAGTATTGGGTGTAATGTGCTTCAGAGTAGTTACTTTACATTTTTCAGTAATGCAGCAATATAACATGTTACTGTATGTTGTATGTATGTAGGTATGTTGTTAGTTACATTACAAAGCTTTTTCTGTTTGCAGGACAGGCAGACAGAAAGAAAGAAACATCAAAGCCTTTTTCTTTTTGTGCACTTGAGCTACAATCAGTTCATGTTTCTGTGCAGGGAGGAGGACAGTGGTGAAGCAGTCTATGACTTTTGAGGCATAACACGGACATTGCATTGACTTTTCATTGCACAAAAGGGCAAGAGCACAATGACAAAGTGCAATTTGCATCCACGAAAGAAATAACTGCATTATACTGCCATCACAACACTTTGGCTCTTTGCAAGCATTTAAACACAGACGCTAACACAAAGCTAGCAGAGAGACAGAGTGATGTTCTAGCACAGCCCAGCAGTCAGAGCCTAGTCTGACACAGGTAACAAAAGCAATTAGGAATAGTCAGGTTTGTAGGATTGTAGCCTCCATTTCTACCTGTACATGTTTCTACAGTAGAAACACTGTGGCGATCACTTTGAAGTCATACTATCTTGTAGTGTGAAAGTAAGAATGTGGGTAATAAATTACTTTATTTTGAATTTACTTTCTTCTACAGGACTGCAGAGAGAGGCAGAGAGAGACAACCTAAAACCTTTCATTTGTGTTGCCTGACTGCACTCTACACAGATATCTTCACCTTTCTGCCCTCTTTCCTGAAATGCCTACAATTGTGTTACTTCCAAATTTAAATAAATATATAGCATTTTACTAAGAATTGCTCACTATTACTTCACAATGGCAAGTGGTGGAGGAATATTCAAACAATTCCCTTGGGAAAAGATGCAAGAAAATAAAATGAAATACTATGAAAAACCTCACTACACAGAAAAACTGTATTACTGGAAAATTGTGGATAAAGTATCAAAAGTAAAAATATTTATCCTGCAGAAAAATATTCTCGATCAGCATTAAATTGATTAATATTTCTACTGTATATATTCAAAGTTAAGATCATTTATATCCTTTACATCATAAGATCATTCAATACTTTATATTCTGTTTAGTGTCCAGTATCATATTCTATAAACCATATGTGCATAATGTCTGTACTGTGAGGACCACATATCTATTAAAAATAACTGTTCATGGGTTCAGCCACACAGATCTATATCTCAATTTTTTTAAAAAGTATATTAAAATAATTATTAATAATTAAAAATATTCATGAGAAATGAAAGTGGAGTTTTGGCAAAATAGCTGGTTAAAGTTACATTCATTACAAGTCATTTCTCATAGATGCTAATCTGAAAGTGCTGGCTAAGCTGGCACCTTGTCAACTTTTTAGTTTTATTAGAGCGGACACAGTAATAGCTCCATCATCAGAGCTTTCCTTGCTAATGTACTAAAGGAATTATTAAAACAACAATTTTTTTACATTCCATCTCCTCTACATCACACATATTGGCCAAGGTGGCTAGCAAGAAGAAACTCATCCGTTACAATGATGAATCACTGAAGCTGCTTTACTTGCTAATGCTAGCTGGTTTCCACAGAGCCTGAGACAGACATTTATCCACAATAAAAATTAGCAAACCACTAGAAAACACTGCTGGCTTCTTATCTTACCCAGCTCAAGTAATTTTTTCCAGGGGACAAACATGCCCATAAAATAGAGACAACTACAGTCTCCTATGACTACAAAAGCAGAGCTTTTAGCAACAATAGCCAACTGCAAGATGGCCACAAGATGGCAGTAATGCAAATGGATTGATGCAAACAGGCCAGGAGCTTTTTAACAGTGCTGTTTGATAAAAATTGAGAGACTGCTTTACTTTTTAGATTTATTTTACTTGTTTGTTCTCACAAAAATGCCACTGATGTAAAACATTACTTTTTCTGAGTAACAACCCACTGGTCACAAGCTCGTGTACTCTCCCAGCTGGGCCAAGATGAAGGGGAGGGTTGCCTCAGGAAGGTAGTTTAGTGTAAAAATCTGTCCCAAACCAAAAATTTTATTGTTATTGTCATAGCAATAATGTAAATAGATGTACAAGATCATTAAAGTTGCCAGAATTCCTGTAAGATCAACAATAATTAATGGCGAAAATTTCCTGTTGATTTGATAGTTTGAGTTGTCCCAACTTTCTAATTTCTAGTGTGGAGTAATCCCTTAACACAACACAGCTGGTTTCCACACGCTGCTTCCACATGTGACAACTAAAATAATCGACTGACCATCAAGCTGCAGCTTCCTACTCATCAGACAGTCCTGAGGTCAGTATCGATCTTCAGCCAAACTCTTCAAAGTACGGAAATCCTCATCATTTTAAATTTCACCTCTAAAACTATTTTCGTTCAGTGACTCTGAAAACAATTACTGCACAGCATCCCACTGTGCCACTACGCCCTAATGCTAACACACTCCACAATTACATACGCACTCATTCAGTGAGAGAAATGCTGGTGTGATTAAAATGGAAAGGATTATGGGGGACTAGGTGCTCAAATCAATTGTTTGTACAAAAACCCAGGGAAAATACAGTATGTCAGGGGATGTCAGGGTTGTCTGACACAATCCTATCAAGCTACACACATCATTGGTGTTTCCTCTAATCTAACTGTTCATTCATCATTCTGTCTCCATGTCCAACCCTCTTACATTTGCTTCTGTCACCTGCTTCTGTCTCCCATGCACGTTTTGTCAGTTGTGCAACATTATGTGTGTGCTCATACTGCGTGTGTACACTACAGTACAATTGTATACACATCAGACTGCGTGTACATGTATCTATCCTCCTTCACTGTTTCTGCTATGCTGTCTTTGAATCAGGACATGCTGTGAGCTACTGATGATGGTGATGAGTCAGTAATGTGAGAATGTCACCAGAGTCTGGGAACTGTGACTGCTTTCTGTCTCTCTGCTCAGACTGTAGATTTCTCAGCTCACTTTACTATTGCTGCCACGAGTTTAGTTTTTCTTCCTCTCCTCTCTTATCTTGGACCCAATTTGTCCAATAATGCAGATGCCGACAATACAGATGTAGTTTCATTGCACATCAGGCAGCTAAGATAGGCAACAAATAAAGAAGTCCATATTACCCTTTTAATGTATCTTAATTCAGGTAATCTGAGTAAAAACTGGAATCTCTACCTGCTCTGAGGTTCTGTTATGAGGCCTTGGCCTATTGTCTCAGGTCAGATCAGGTAAATAATATGAAGAGCCTCAACCGTTTGTTTAGCTAGTAGGAAGTATTTGCTCCTCTAATGAGAGCGGACAGGAACAGAGAGTAGAGTGCCTCGGAAGGAGAACTGCCTGTTTTCCGATTCTGGCGTGTGTAGCTGTAAACCCACCATTAACCATTAAACCCTAGGCTGGCTGTAGCTATACATAATGATGGGAGAGACTTGCATTCAGTCAAAAGTTAGGGCAGTTTTTTTTTAAATTTTTACTTAATTTTATTTGACAATCTAAGAACAGAACAATGTAAAAATAGAACAAAAATGTCAGTCCGATTTCTAACCTCTGATTGAATAGGCAGCTCTAATGTCTGCTTATACTGATTACGCTTCATTTTCAAGAATCTCAATGATGCAACAAAGCAGACAAACTCCTTCGCTTGTGCACACACAGTCCCACTGCCTGTGGAAACATTACACACACAAGCACCCGTTCTAATTTGCATGTTGAACTCAACATTAGCTATTATGGACAAATTCTCATTCATTTTATGTGTCAGGTGTTATGTGCTTAAAACAAGAGGAGGACATAATCCTTATTCCTAACTCCAAGCCTACAGCTACACCTTCCTCTTCACTTACCCACCTTTTATTTCTGCAAGCTTGCTTCCAATTTAAAGAGCTAAAACCAGCTCCAAGTGTTTTCAAGCTACATGCAATTTAAAGTTAGTCCAGCTTACGTCTATAGGCTGATATAATGTACCTAAAGAACAACACTAGGTTACATACCTAGAAATACTTAAAACTTTAGCAGTTTACCAATTTGAGCAAGGACTTTGCCTAAAGTAGCACAAACACACTGATGACCCACACTGAAGAAAAAAGTTTTGTTCCTCATTGTGTGTACCCTGTTGCATATAACACACTCCATGCTCTTATTTCATTATACTCCTTTAGCTGTTGTATAGCAAGAAAATGTGTCAGTCAGTCACCATCAACAAGCTAAACAAGCTAAATGCATGAGTTCAGCAGGTTCAAACACCAGCTATTCCAGCCCATCCATGTGTATATGAATGTTAGACAAGGTGCTTAAGTACAGTAAAAAAAAAAAAGCACTTTTAAGAATGTGTGTATGACAGTAAGTTTAAACCAATATTATTTATTTGGCAATATTTAAATAAGATCGTAATAGTATTTTAGGTCCGATGCTTACATGTAAATGGCTGGTAGTCTAAAGAGAATGTAAGCTATTTGTATGCAGGACTTTAAAAATATGGCTAAAAGTATGCAGACCAAATACAGATCGTTGAGTGGTTGCACTTATAAAGCATCCTGTATAGGATTAGGGATTATGTCTATTGTGTGACCTTATATGCGAAAAGCACTATCCTGCTTTCTTTTTGTTGCTTTCACTGTGACACTAACCATAACGGTCAATTTCAGTGTCATTTTAGCTGAGTGGATAGACCTTAGTAACTTCCATATCCTGCTTTATGATGCACTTTGGGAGAACGAAAGCTTTCAAGTGTTTTGGAAAGACACCCCTATTAACACTTTTCTGGCATCTTGTTAGAATGATTTCCTGATTATCTCTTGCAGTTATAGGTAGACAATGTGAGACATGTCAGTAGTTTGAAAAAAAATGTCAATATGTGTATATCTACCAACCTTCAAATTGTTATATTTAGGTTTACCTGTATTTTTTTCCTCACAGGTTATGTTCTACCGCAAAAGCTCAGGGTAAACTAGCATGCTATTCATGCATGGACTAAAAGTTGGATCATTAAAGATGAATTCTTGTCTGGAGAGAGCATGAGCCTGTGACTGCAGCCTGGGGAGGTGGTAAAAAGCTGCAGTTAGCTTGGATACTGAATCACATAGACATGTATTCACTTGGTGGTCACAGTAGCACTTGCACATAGTTATGTTTTCATCTGTACTCATGAACATGGATTTACCTTCCCTGTTTACAATGTTGTCCATAGGGTATATTTTTTAAGACTGTCTGATGGGAGTGTAACATTTCAACCCAAAAAAACTAAGATCTCTTCCTTTGGTGCGACAGAAACCAGAAACTTTGGTCTACGAGACCAGATTTTAGTCTCTTAAGTGAAAGTCCTGTGACTAACACCAATAACACCGTTAGTCCTAACATCAGTCCGTGTTGCACACATTTTTTAACAGAACTCAATTGAACGAATTCAGTGACAGTTTGGCAAATTGCAGAGTATGTTTCTGTCTCAGAGGGTTTGTGTTTTAAAATCGAGCTTGTAACATTGATTTTAGTTCATCCATTTGTCATCTTCCTTCATAAAACATACACAAGCAAATCCCAGACACAAGTACAAAGTCTTCCCATTCACATACAGATCTTTTTCTGTTATACTGATGATTTGGATAAACATGGGCTCTTAGACACCTCAAAAGTATTGTTATCATGAACAAATATATTCCTGATGTTTCCTGACTTCATGGCTCCAATGTTTATTGCATTTGATACAGTTATCAATTTATTTCCACTCTCTCTTGTCCTTTTTCTCTTTTCACTTTGTCACAGAAAATCAAACATAACACATCACCCACTCGCCAACTCATTCAACCAAGCATACCAGTGAAAGAGGAGAGATAGACAGCCAAGTGTGCATTTGTAGAAGTCCTAATTAGTTTATGTCATGCATATCACTGAATTGAGGACAGTAAAAGAATGAATTTGCAACTTTTATCTCATTATTTGTCAAGTTGGGCTATCGCCTAAAGCGGTTGGCTGAACACATGTGCTTTGCACACAACAGTTTGCACACAACAGGCACAAAAGACCATGAGACACATCTGCACGTGCATGCATAAAGCGCTACACTTGACTTTTTGAAACAGGGAATGCATTACTAGAAAAACTGTGTCGGGGTAGAAATATCTTCCAGTGTAGTGGTCCAGGGAAGGAAATAAAGAAAATATATGAAAAAAAAAAAGGTTGTGGATGTGTTGATAGAAGCTGAGGCTCCAGGCAGTGAAGGAGGGAACTGTATGGTCTCATTGTGTTGTGTAGACAGGGAATTGAGGATGATGAGGAGGCGTTTCCATGGGAGTGCTGCTGTGTTCTTCTTGAACAGACACATTCCCTTATCTCCTGCCTGGGGAGAAACAAACACTGGCAGCTCATATGAAGGGGAGTTTCCCTGCATCTATTTGAGCTGTGCAGAAAAGCAACAGAGCCCTGATTAAATTTGAGAGACAAAAGTGCAGGACATCCACTAGGCACTAGGTTGATAGCAGAACCATCTGTACGTTATGTGCCTTGACAAAGCCTTCGTTCATTTAATTTATATAAAAAGCTGTTCATTTCATCAAACAACAGCTTATCTCATAGCATAGCGCTCTATTAAAATAGAAGGTGTTAACAGAAGCATATGCTGAATCGGTTTGCCTTTTTAAAGCTTCACAACCAGTGAACGCCTTGAGATCCCAGACTCAGTAGATGAATGGTTGGGCAATATGGTAAACCTTTGAAAGCTGTCACTATGATGGCGGACCATATTCATTTTTGCTTTAAATCAGAGCTAAGGGCTGTGGCTTGCAGCTTCTAAATAAACAAACACTTGGGCATAAAATATGGTCGGAAATGATCAGAGAGCAAAACGTCTGACGTGTGATAGTGAGAGTAAAAAATTAGAAATGTGCAGGTTAGCTTGGCATGTGCTCTGTGATAGTAGTGCCTTATTCAGCAGTCTTCAGTGCTGACGATGCCCGATCCACAGCAATATGTTTGCTAGTCATAGATGATGGAGATTTGTACTACTCTCTGTCTCTGGAATCAACAGAGGAAAAAGAACTGAAAGGTGATTTTTTACACTCTGCATATCAGCTCTGTCATGCTGAGGAGAAATATCAGGACAAACTGTATACTGCATACACTCAGAAATCTCGTGTAATATACTCCATATAGTTCGGCTGAAGCTTTCTTTGGCAGAGGTAATGTTTTCATTGCCATTTGTTGGTTTGTTTGTCTGTGTGGAAGCAGGATTAGGCAAACACTGCCCGGCTGCTTTACATGAAACTTGGCAGAGACGTGGAGCACGTGAAAAGAAAGGACCTATTAAATTTTTGTATAGCTCTGGATCACCGTTATCTTTTAATTCCAAATTTTGTATTGATTTTTTTCGACACAATGTGGTGCGGTTTGGCTGGGTATGATTAACATCACGTGTTGTAAGGACTAGTGCAAAATGTTACAAAGATGTTGTCTAATGGCCATGCTGATACTTGGTTCTCAGTAGATCAGTTCCAGTTCTTGGATACACAAAATAAAATCTGAAACCATTATTAATACCTGTTATTGCAGCTTTTGTTTAGATGACTCAGGTTGAAAGGCTACTGACCAAAATATAAAAAAGTCTAATCTTCTCTGAAAATATCCCAAATCCACATTTCTATCTCAAATGAGCATTTCCACCATAAGTAAGCTCAAACTATGCAGACATTCCAGTTTTTAATTGAATTTGTTTTGGTATTTTCAATCTCAAATCCTGCATGGATTAACATAAAAATTGGTACAAAAAAAAACTGTATTCACTCTGATGGTGATCCTCTGACCTCGCGCACAGCACTTTTATTGTCTCATTACTTCAGTTTACCTAAGACATTATGACCACATGCTTGATAAACTAACAACACCGGTTTCCACAAGCCGTGGCTGTTTTGCGTGTTTAGTGCCTCTGTGGAAGCACATAAACCTAAACAACTAAATGAAATGAGGGCTCAGCTGAAGAGTCTTGTTGAAACAGAAAGCAATAGATTAGAAAAGGTGATTGAGTAAGCAAAGGACCAGACAGGCATGGTGGAGGAGCATACCGAGTGATCTATGTGGACAGGCCTGTAATTGAAGGCAAGGAAAGGACCTTAGCCTAGATCAGTATCTACCACTCGAGCAGGAAAAGAGAGCTCAACACCCACATTTCCAGAAAGGCAGAGGGAAAGAGAGAACAAGGCCCCGAGATGGACAACGAAAGTCGGATGAGCGAGAGAGGGGTGGAGGTGACGTAGAGACAGATGCTGGACATGTTTGTGTGATGTTGTTCCTCAGAGCTCTGACACAGATGGGAGGAAGACAAAGAGGGAGAGGATGTGAAAGTAAGGCAGAGACAGTGACAGATATAGGGAGAAAGGAGATCAACATGTTGAGACAGAGCCCTGGAGACACAGCCACCAGAGAAGAAGAGAATTATGGGAGTGCAAATTAAATTACACCGGAAGGGACAGTCAGGTCTGGACCTGCAGGAAACACTGCTCATGGGGCTCTTTCTGTGTGTGTGTGTTTGTGTGTGTGTCTGTTTGTGTGTGTGCACGGATGTTTATGTAAACAAATGGAGTTTGTCTGTTTATGAATGTTTCATGTTCTTTTGTCTCTCTAGAAAAACAAATCTTATTCTCAACGTCTCAGTGACACAACCTGATTAAAGCTTATGTACACATGCGTCTGCGCGTGTACGAATGTTAAGTAACCAGATACACTCAACATCAAAAGGTCTGAAAAACATAAATGGGTTAAGGAATAAAAACAACACAAGAATAGGCAGCGGGTGGGCAAATGAAATCCTGATTCGTCACTTTAAATGCAGGTTTTAATCATTTCTATCAAGATCATACGCATACAGCTCTAGTATTTAGTTTTTGAGTGAATTTATTGTGGTGCTTCATTCTTTCCATTGTAATTGCCTTAAACTGCTTTCTTGTGTTGTGATGTCATTCTTTTTCCTGCATATTCATATTCAAGTTGAGCTTTCTGAAAAAGCTTTTTTTTAAAAAGGTTTTTGCTGAACCTGAGCAGATGTTTCTTTAATAAACTCTAGTGCCCTAGCCATACTGTACATGCCCATGCCATAACATTGCCTCCACCATGTTCTACAGATGATGTGGAATGATTCGGCTGGTTTCTTGCCTTCTCCATACTGTTATTTCTCAATCCTCCTGGAGCAAGTTCACCTTGGTTTCATCTATCCAATGATTCGCTTTTGACCTGTTGCAGCCGCTTTTCTGTTTTCTGTGAAAATCTAATTTGCCCTTCCAGCTCTTGAGCATAACCAGTGGTTGTGCATCTTGTTGTAAACCCTTCATTCATGAAGACGTCCTTTGATTGATTGTCTCTTGATGATATGCCTTCACCCTTGAGAATATTCTTCACTTGAATAGATGTGAAGCTTCTTTTGTTTTGTTTTGTTTTGTTTTGTTTTGTTTTGTTTTGTTTTGTTTTGTTTTGTTTTGTTTTGTTTTGTTTTGTTTTGTTTTGTTTTGTTTTGTTTTGTTTTGTTTTGGATTGGTTTACACACGTATCCGGATACTCTCTGTCCTCAGGGTTAAAAAATATTCTCGACAACTGCCCGCAAGTCCCCAACCCAGACCAGCGAGACAGAGACAATGATGGGGTGGGAGACGCCTGTGACAGCTGTCCTGATATGGCCAACCCAAACCAGGTAACAAACCACACAAGGGCATGAAACAGATTCATCAGCTGCGACACATCTGACCACCAGCGTTTGTTTTGTCTACCCTCAGTCTGACTCAGATGATGACCTTGTAGGAGATACCTGTGACGATAATATAGACAGGTAAAGTCCACATCACGATCTGTGGTGTAAAACTCTACAAACATGTGTCAGACTTTTGATTTTCCCCATCTCGTCTTTGTCAGTGACGGTGACGGCCACCAGAACACAAAGGATAATTGTCCCACAGTCATCAACTCCTCTCAGCTGGATACGGACAAAGATGGAATGGTGTTTATCTCTTATTTCAGTTTAATTCATTCAGTCCAGCAGCGGTTCATCCTATATAGTCCTCAACTATCCACCATTTTTTTTGTTTGTTTTTTTTTTCTATAGGGGGATGAATGTGACGATGACGACGATAACGACGGCATACTGGACGAGGATGACAACTGCAGACTAGTTGCCAATCCAGACCAAAGGGACTCTGATAGTCAGTATCTTTTGCTGTGTTGTGTGCTGGGTGAGCGCAGTGTGAGGTGCTGTTTTCTAAGGTGTGCCGCTGTATTTCAGACAACAAAGTCGGAGACGCGTGCGAAAGAGACTTTGACAACGACAGCGTTATCGACAGAATTGATCACTGCCCAGAGAACGCTGAGGTCACCCTGACCGACTTCAGGGCCTATCAAACCGTGGTGCTGGACCCAGAGGGCGAGTCTCAGATCGACCCCAACTGGGTAGTTCTCAACCAGGTAAAAATGATAACGTCACCTCAGTTTCAGAGACATCGATAACAGTTTTTCTTTAGCTTCACACTAACTTTTTCCTAACAGGGCATGGAGATAGTGCAGACCATGAACTCTGACCCTGGGCTTGCTGTAGGTAAGTATACTATAGCACACCCATCTATAATTCACTTATTAGATCTAATCAGCGCTGATCTGCATTTCATGTCCAATATGCAGGCTACACAGCTTTCAGTGGGGTTGACTTTGAGGGAACTTTCCACGTGAACACAGTGACAGATGATGACTACGCCGGCTTCATTTTTGGCTACCAGGATTCCTCTTCCTTCTACGTAGTGATGTGGAAACAGACAGAACAAACCTACTGGCAGGCCGCACCCTTCAGAGCCGTTGCTGAGCCGGGAATACAGCTGAAGGTGTTGGGGATTAACACTTTCCACCATAAAGACAGCATTTAATGACCTCCCCTGTACCCTTGAAAAGAGTATATATATCAAAGAGTTTATAGCAGTAAAAATTTGTTTTGATGAACTTATTTCCATTTTTTTCTTCTTTTTTTTAATCTCCAGGTGGTGAAATCAAAGACAGGTCCCGGTGAATATCTGAGGAACTCCCTTTGGCACACGGGAAACACCGCTGATCAGGTGCGTCTACTGTGGAAGGATCCCAGGAACGTTGGCTGGAAAGACAAGGTTTCCTACCGCTGGTTCCTCCAGCACAGGCCGCAGGTTGGATACATCAGGTACAAACGCATGCACCTCGTCACGGACATGTACCACCCCCCCTTGTGTTAACTGACTCAGTATTTCCCTTTGTGTATGGAACTAGGGCTCGCTTCTTTGAGGGTTCAAATCTGGTTGCAGACACTGGTGTGATCATTGACACCAGTATGAGAGGCGGGCGCCTGGGTGTGTTCTGCTTCTCTCAGGAAAACATCATCTGGTCCAATTTGAAGTACCGGTGCAACGGTAAGCATCTGCAAGCATCTGGGGACAGTGGAGTCATCCATGTGAGATGCAGATATGCTCATGAGATTTTTCTCTATTTTTGCATTTTCCACAGACACGATTCCTGCAGACTACCAGGACGTGCTCAGAGCACAGAATGAAGGGCAGTAACACATCGGAGAAACAACTTAAGCCCTGCTGTAAACATAGATAAAAGCGGCAGAGCGGCGGTGCTCTGAGCAGAGGACTAAAGTCAGATTAGTGTCAGAGGGAACATCGTGAGCAGTTTTAGGGATTGCATTTTGAAGTTTTGGGAAAGCAAAAATTTTGGGCATTATATCCTTAGATGCAATGTAACTGAAACAGCGCATTTTCTTTGCAGTTTTTGTTTATATCTCTGAAATATCACCCTCAGTTATCCAGTTTATAAATGCATTGTACAGCTTAAGTACAATAAAATACTGAGCATTTTGCAAAATTCAAAGCATGTTCCCATTATTACCCATTTAAATGAAAATTACAATTAATAAATAAAGACACCCTGTCTTGTATCAATGGATGTTTTATTGAAAGAGTGCGAGCAATGCAAACTCCATGGCACCTACTTCGATTTATTTCAAGCATACATGATGTTTCTGTGGTAGTATACAGCCTTCACAGTGGGTCTTTTGATTCTTTTTTTTTTTTTAATATATCAAAGTTGCTCAGCACCATAAAATGTCTACATTCATACCAATAGTTAAAAAGCAGGAAAAAGGTTATAGAAAGCAAAAAATTTGCGCTTCCATACATCTTGGAAGTTTTCCAAAATGTACATATAAATTATAAAAAATTGAAAGAAAAGAAACATGTTAGGAATCAGACAAAAGAAAAGCAAGAACTGAAGAAATTAGATACAAAAAAGGATTTGCTTGTGTAATATATCTTGTATTTTTTTATACAATACAAAAAAAAACAGTTATATAATTAACACAGGAGACCCTCTGAAACAGGTATGAATGTAAATTTGGCAGTAAACTCAACATCCAGTGTTGAATAACTTGCTGATAAAAGCGGTCGTGCTACTTAATTTTGACCACAATGATAAGCGGACGCATGTAACAAAGACGAGGCAGAAAGCGCTTATAACTGTACAGAAAACAGCTGGTTTACGTGTCTATGTATGCATGCAAATATATAATGCTTTCAGTTAGATGTTTCTCTGTAACAGATTAGCAAAGTAACTGGGTAAACTGAGTATTTTCTGACATCTACCTTTGGAAAATGTTTCTTATCTGTGTCACCGCAGCTCTTTGAGTGAGGTGGCGCTCCGTTAACGTCCCTTAGTCAGGTAGATTTTTTTTAAGAGCGCTGCCTTGTACAACACTGACGAAACCTTTCAATGACATGAAATTTTCCTAAGAAAAGATCTGGCTCAAAGGGAGCGCTGACATATTAAAACCTTAAACATTTTGCTTTTAATCTAATTGAAACTTCACAACACAGAGTGTCTAATATTAAAAAGAGCAGTTGCATAGAAAACCTCTACAAAAGGGCACAATATAACAAAGCGTCAACATATACAGCTTAAACACGAGCCTGAGAGATGAGTTTTTCAACAGAGTCAGGGACAAATCTAATTCAGTTCACATCGTATTTCTTTTTTGATTCCTTAAGACACATTTAAATAAATACAATATCTTCTGTAACGTCTTAAACTTGAGATAAATATGTCCCAAAACGTCGATAAAACTGTGATCTGACTGTACAGAACTGAAATGGCTGGGTGAGCGTGAAAGCAAGAGAGACACATAAAGAAACACACTTTTAGGTCTGCAGTTATCTTTAGGGTTGAATGATTCCCAATGTAACTGAAATCCCACGATTCTTCATCTAATTTCAAACCTGTAAGCCACAGAAAACTTTGTGTGCCAGTGGTAGTAAAAGAAATAATAATAATACAAAAAAATCACCATCAAGGTATTAACAGCTTAACATTGTAAAAACAAAGTAAACACTAGCTTTAAAAACAAAAGGCAACAGATAGTCCTCCATTTCAAACACTGAGGGTAGTGTAGGGTTGTGTTCCAAGGTAAGGGAGGTCTGTGGTAGTCTCTCGGCCCAGAGTGTAAGTGATGGCCACATCCAGACCACAAGTGATGTGACAACTAAGCCTCAAAGCGCTTTGGGCAGACGATGGGGGCGATGAGGGTCCACATGTAGAGGATGAGACACACCCAACAAGAGGCCATCTTGATCCAGAACACTGACCAGCTCCCGTCCAAAAGTTTCTCAATCTTGTGATCGTCGTAGCTGCAAAAGAGGCACACGGTAAGAGAACTGAGCAAAGACGCACACTCTGATTTCTCTCTTCAAAACAGAGCTCATGAGCTGGATTAAAGGAAGTGAAAAAACAAAAACCTGAAGATTCAGTGCACTGAAATAAAAAGACACAAACAAATAACAAAGAGAGCACTAATGCTTTAATGAAGGCCACAAGACCAAAACAGCCAGAATAAACAGATGAATATACTAAGTGCATCCTCTTCGGAAAGAGGACAAGTTTGCAAATCTGAAAAAACAAACAAACAGAAAATACATACTGCTGAGAAATCAAAATAGAATAAAGACATGCAGCAGAAAAAGGAAACCAAACAGACAGACAGCAGACAAGACAAATGTTTTAGTGCTGGAAATTCAGCCAAAGTGAAGCTTTGATTTCAATATTTTTCAGAGGTCTGCTGTCAAAGTGACAGAAACATCTACAGAAACACTTCAGTCCAGCAATTATTTTGCTAAAAGTGTGAGGATGTTGTCTGTACTGAGCTTAGTATGTATGGTAATTACTTACTGAAACCAGTTGGTAACGGTCATCATGACATAGAGGGAGCCAAGGAAGAAGACAAAGTGGAAGTAGGTGTAGCTATAGATGGTTGCCTCTCTCTCGTCATACATCACATTCTGGCCTGAACCTGTCTTCTCCTCATCGTATTCTTCTGATAAGCAAACATAAAGCCGTGCAGTTGGGTCAGGGATACATGTACTGTGTAAAAATGTCAGTTATAAGCAGGCTGGTACTTTTCTGGTGGCTGTTTATCAACACTACAATTTATTTCCAGCAGGTGGCAGTGTTAGCCTGCCCACAATCACACTTACCCTTGATCATGTTTTACAGTGTAATACTAACCTAGTAACAGTGACATCATCTATGCTTGCTGACCAATGTTTTGTCACCATACTCAGTCTGGCTGAGGAATAGCAAAACCCTGTGTGTGCAAACACCATGGCTGTGTATATATGCGTACACGCAGACAGACCAAAGAGAGGCTGCTGCGAGGCAAAGAAAGAAAGATGTTGGAGAAGGAGGAGGGATTATTTGACTTTCCTCACCTGTGTCATCTCCAAAGCAGAAACAGCAGCGAGCTCTCTGTAAGGTAAAGGAAACATTCAGGTTACCACTGAGCTGGGATTAAATATATGAACTATTTGTATCCTGGGTGTAATTTGTTCCATTTATTAAGGGTGTCTAATGCCCGGTGGGTATGTATTTAACCAGTCTGCACATTTAATTAACCCACACACCCGGTGAGGCTGTGCATTTACCTCTGTCTCTGGCTCAGTGTTCCTACACACTCTGAGAGCTGCTGAGCTCCGTCGAGTGGTGGATGTCAAGCTAGAGGTAGAGTGGAAAAATAAAAAGAAAAGAGAGAGATGAGAGGAAGCAAGAATGTAATTCTGTCACTATGCAGTTTTCCCCCCAGTAATTTGCAGTTTGAGGTTGCTGCAGAGTCTAATTTCCTTCTATTCGGGGAATGGCCAAAAGAGACAGGATGCCTCCACTTGATGAAAAACACATGTGAAAAAAATCAAAGAGTCATAGTTCTTGTCTCGCTCAGCCACAGCCAATCATGCGTTGCCTCTTCAGAGTCACAGCCAATCAAAACTAGCTCGTCTGTGTCCCCATAGCTTTCCATTAAGTAAATTTTATTCCACATCACCTGTAGCAGAAGTGCTATTAACAAGTGTGGACTGTAATCTCTCTACACGATCGAGTCAATGAAATAACAAAAAATATGTCTTGCATCGGTGCACGTTATCAAAAAAGAGCAGCAGGAGTTGTGTGTGTCTTACCAAGAGTAAAGGACACAGCCAAACAGGATAACGGTTCCCAGTCCAGTGACAATCTTTTTGTCGCTTTCCGTCCCAGAGTTGAAGGGGAACACACATACGGTAGTGTTCACACCATCGATTACCAGCACTAGACAGACAGAAATATGCAGACAGAGACAGATGACCGAAGAGTTTAAAGAAATAGGAGGAGTACAACCATTTGATGGATTTCTTTGGAATTGGGGTATTATAGGGAGTAAGGATATTGTGAAAGATGCAGCCTATGCTGGTGCCTGTGCGCATGTGTGTGTGTTTTGGCACCATGTTAGCAGCAACAAAAGGAAAAAAGAAAAAAACAAAGAATGGAAAGTTGGTCCAAAAACAACAGCCTTTCTAACAGTATGTAGGGTAACTGTTATGAGTAGGAGGCATGTCCTGATGTTTAACGTTTATAAGAATGTTTTTGCACATATTTATCTCAGTGTAAATTATCTATTAGAGATTAAATTGCAAATTCACAAACTTCTATATAATTTGTGGTCACATAATCACTGCTTCCTCTAAAACGCTCAGTTGAACTTTGAGTTAAGCCTTTTTTGCTTTTGATGATGTATTTTTTTTAAGCTATGAACATGATTTCTTCCTGTAAAAATTATGATCTGTGAAACAACCACTGCAAAAACTAAAAAAAAAAAAATTGCATTGCCATTGCAAAATTCACAGAAAGACAGAAAAGTTGTGAGCTTTGTGAATGACTTTGCTCTCGCTGGGCTGCACAGTTTCCATTTCACAGCATGTGCATATGTGCCTGTGGGAATCTCTCCTCCTGTTTATGGTTAATTGCTGTCATACTTAAGGGAAAAAAACTCAAATTCTAGTATGAAGAAAGTTAAATGACTGTACATTTTGCAAACAGCTCTCCATGGATGGATGGATGCATTAAGCATGACAAAGTGTTCATAAAATCATTGGAAATGCTGACTTTGTCCATGCCTAACTTGTGACTTAACATAAAATAATCATGTTTTAAGCTGACACCCAATAATGGCAGTTATCACCAATGTGAAGATGCCTTATTGTGCATACTCACTTTCTTTTGGCTTGCTGGAAAAGGCTGAGAAGGTGAGGTACATGACATATACACTGATGACTCCTGGCTGCAAAAGTCCTGAGTTGGGCTGCACTGCAGGGACACAAATGTGGGAATTTTAATACAATAATAATACTATAAGAACTTAATATTAACAAGTGTATTGTGTTGCAGACATGACTGAAATGCAAGTGCGTCAAATTAGATGGTCCTACATCCTTACGTTTCTGTATGAACGGGGAGATGGCCAGCAGGGAGACGACGAGGCAGAGGCTGCCGTTGATGCCCAGAAAAATCTTGTTGAGTAAACAAGCCTCGGGGTGAGTGTAGAAAATACCCATGAAGACCACGGCTCCAACTCCAACGCTGAACAGAACCAGAGTCACAAAGGCCAGTGCTGCGTACCACAGACGGTTATACTTCACTCCTGAATACCTGCAAACACAAAGAGTGAAGAACAGAGGGAGAAAAAAATCACATGCTTTTCTAGGTCAGTTTTGACTCGATTTTAAATCTACCAGTGTGGGTCAGGGTTTGTTTTATGGACTTGTGAAACTGAGACACTGTCCCTTGGTACTTTTTTATGGGTCAGTGGTGACATAGTAAAAGAATATTAATAAAGGGGATAAAAGGGAAGAAGAGAATACAGGTTTGTGCCTTCTCTGATTTTTCTTGATCTGAAATGTCCATTAGAGAGAAAGGTGATGAGAGATAAAATGTTGCTCTCACCAGTTTGCGTTCCATCTGTGTGCAAACTCCACCAACGTCATGAGCTGGATCAATAGGAAAAAGAACCCGCCAGCGGCTCCTATGTAGCGCCAAACTTTGGTAATGGACAGAGAAAGAGACAAAGACAATTGTTTAACTGATGACAAGAGCCGCTTGCTGGGCAAATTGTGCCAGTGTTGAAATTGTGCTCTATAAATAGACAGAGTTACAGTGACATTTGTGAAAGTTTATTCAGGTCGGTTGACGCAGGAAATTTTTTCTTACTTTACTTACATTTACAGATCTCTATGTTATCTTACCTAATATACCACTTTAGTTATTTAGGCTAAGCAAAGTATTGAAGCCTCGAGCTAAGGGTTCAGCTTTTACCTTCCAGGAATGTTGACTCATTGGGGAGAAAGAAGCCTCCAGCGCAACACGCCGCCAGCAGGACAAATTTCAGTAACCAGAATCTGAATCAAGGCAGTGATGACGTTAGAAAAAAAAAAGGGGAAAAAGTGCAGACAAAATAACACCATAAAAACAATGATTACTGCAAACTGAGACCCAGCAGCATATTTAATGCAATTAATCTTAAAATAACAAATGTAACAAATCTTTCATTGCCTTTCTTCGTGACTCCTGTTGGCTATCATGAATGCAATTACTGTTTTGATAGAAGATTAAACAAATTCTTCTTACCCGTTATGTATGGCCGCCCGGCAGCCCGTGCTGTTGTTGACCCGTAAAGTGAAGATACAGAAGAACAAGAAGAAGCAGGCCATGCCAAAGCACACCTTGTACACAGCAGCATATCCAACCAGAGTTTTACAGTTTTCTCCTGCATTCACTGTCTGGCAAAACTCAGTGTAGAAGGGGATCTAATCGGGGAGGGAAAAAACAACCCACAAACCCCCAAAATACTCAAATTAGATCATCATGTCATGTCAGTGAAAAGAAACCCACCTCTGCTCATGTTTGTCTAGTATGAGGCTTCGGTGAAAGGGCCCAATAGTGTCCATCTATTCTTAGCGTCACGCCCCTAAAGGAGCAGAAAGAGAGAACAGGCAGCAACAACAACCCCTCTTTCTCTCTGTGGAGCCCTCTTTCATCCCTCACTCTCTATAGCCTGTTAGAGGGGCCTTACAACTAACTGTCAGTGTACACAAACAAAGGACACGGATGAATAAATTAACTGCCTTTTGTCAGCGAGTCAGAGGAAATGGGAAGAGGGGAGAGCAGACAGCACGAGCAAGAGAAACGTGGAGAATTCTCTTTAAATAAACTGCGGAAGACTTATCAGAACTACAGCGTTATACAAAAGTGGAGTTAAGGTAGCAAAGATAAGGACCTTGCTGTGACATTCAACAGAAGACTGCGTTTCCGTGGCAGAGAGCCAACAAAACGGACACACTTTGAATTCGATAACCGCAGAATCGAGTCTTGATACGTCTTTCCCCTTCACCGGAACAAGCTGTGGGCCGAGTACAAAACGTGCTTTTCAAGCAAACACTGTATTTTGAGAGCGTTTCAAATCTTTACTTGGGGATAATAAATTGGTTAACCCGGCTTTACTAATTACTTGCAGAATCCTTTAAAAGTTGGACACATGGGTGAGATGCCAGCGGATTGAGCTGTCATCACCTCAGTGTGTTAGCAAAATCCAGAGCCAGATCACAACGTAAGGCAAAAAGCCCATTTCTGGAGCTTTTGTCTCAGGTTAAGGACCATATTAGCATGTCCATGGTGTTGTGATTAAGGAAGGAAAGGGGCCGGTTGTTTCGGACTGCTGTAAATCTCTTGAGAAAAGACAAGCGCTCTCATAAGCACAATGACTGCTCTCTTAGCTGGGACTTCCCACTGTGCTCGGTGTGTGACTGACACAGTGTGTGTGTGAGTCAGTAGGCTTTGTGTGGGGCTATCAGAGGCCATTTTGTGCCTTGGATGAGTGTTTTACAGGGTCCTCCATTCACAAAGAGACACACAGTAGGGAGTAGTTTTATTGCTGCACTGTAGACACTGGCAGAAAGGAAGAAAAACTGCAGAAGAAGGAGACTGGTGAAAAAAAAAAAGATCATCTTCAAATATCACTTTGACTCAAGGAAGCTTGGTCACTGCCATGGTAACACAGTCAGCTCAAGACATCTTTCCCAGAGATAGAAACATCATTATTTCCTGTTTATACTGAGATCAATATAAAATGTGAGTCAGCGAGGGAGCAGAATATTAGTGAACCAGGACATCACCTCTGAGACCTTGTTCTAGAATATATCTACAGGCTGTGTTGAAAGTCTTACTCTCCCAGATGGTGGGGATAACTATATCGTATCAGACAACAGTCGCCATCATGGCATTCCAGTTTAATGGGATTTTTTTTTTTTTTTGAAACAGTCACTGGATGTCATCTTTAATTTTGTTCATTCAGAGAAGAAAAAAAGGTTCATGAAAGAGTTTATCTTCTCCACTTTAAAGGATTGATAGACTCTTAAAACAAACAAACCTACCAGGCAGGACTCGTGTCCTCAGAGGTCTGTCCTTTCTGCTGTGTAGATACACATATGGGATCCTCTGTTAAAATAGCAGGATGTCTGTTTTGCCCATAGCAATGCTGTAAATATTTAATCTTTTCCTGTTAGCATCGACGGTATTAGCTTAGGGGGTGCTGGTCTAGTTGTTTTGAGCAGACTCTGATAAAGATTGTTCAACCACATGACAAAGTCTGGTTCAAAATGTTTTTTCTCTCGTTACACTTTCCTCTCAGTTCGCTTTCATTTTCATGAGGTGAAAAGGTGTGAAGCCAGAGAAGAGTGCACAAACTGAAGAGTGAGGAAAAACTGTGTAAAAGGTCACAGTATTGAGGTTTTTATTCTTTTGTTTACTAGTGCCTGCGAGCTGACATTTCAAAAAACGAGGGACAGAATTAAGACTTCAAAGGCAGGAAAAGACAGAAAAAAAACCTCACAGAGACAAAAAAAAAGGCAGAAATAACACACACAGGCCACAGCCATCAGGAGGACATTTAACATTATGTTAAACAAGACTCCACACATAGGCCCTCTATGATGCAGTTTGTAGGGTATATGTAAGACTGAAAAGGCTAAATGTGGGGTAAATGGTAAGCTTGGGACCGATTAACAATGTTCAACTGTTTAAATCCTAACAATGACACCTGTACTGTTTCTAACGACTGAAGACCCAGGATGCATAATCTATAACAATACTGGGATTAAAAAAACGACTTATTTCATAGATTTTTTTTAGGTCTGCCATCCACTGAGCGTGTCCTATTTAAGTTTTTGATATATAATGTAATGACATTTTTGGTTTTTTTGTTGGTAAAACAAAGAGTGTGCACACATGCATTTTGAGAGAATGATGTAATTTATGTACTCACATTGTCTTTCAATGCCTGCTCCACAGTGGGGGACATCATGACGGCACAGAGGACGGTGACCAACAGGAAGTACAAGGCGTACATGATTCGGGTCCCCGTGGACTGTTTGATCTTCGGGCAGCACTTACAGCAGCATGAGCAGGCCGCTGAGCCGCAGCAACAGGCCAGCTGCATGCAGAAAACAAAGCAGAAAAGGTGGAAGGGGGGGGGGACAACTTCATTATCACGCTTCAGAATTTTGCACATCTTCTTATACAGACATTTTGTTTTGGGGCGGAGCTGGGAAAACCAGGCTTCAGTGCAGTCTCAGCAATTTCACTGGATAAAAACAAACTGGTAGCAAAAAATTCCCTTATGTCTGCACCACCCTGAGCATGCCCAGTCTTGTCAGGCCTGGTTAATACTTTGATAGGAGACTGCTCGGGAATACCTGCAAGCTAAAAGTATTCTTGGGCAAGAACCAAGAGTTGCTTCCGATTAATTTATTGGACTGCTAATACATTGGAAACGGTGCTTGTGTGTATGAAACGCTCAATTCAAGTACAAAATTACTACAGAGGAACAGTCAAGGAAAAGACATGCATGCCATGATATGTGCACAGGATAAAAAGTTTGATAGTTATACGTAATATATCAAATTATGAAGATTTTAACACTCCACCCTTAGACTTTGTTCAGTTAAGGCAAATTGCATGAGAAAGAAAAAAAATAGTTATCAGAAGAACAGGATCAGGTCAGACTGACATGCAACATGCCCATAGCAGAGATAACAAAACTAAAACTAAGATTTTCAGCTTAAATCCTACTAGTCAATAAACTACAAGGAACTTCAAAGGAGGTTTTGTAAGTTGTCTTCATGCGATGCAATGCAAGTCTTTTACAGTATCAGCAGTTCCAAATCAATCTGGTCTGTGGGAAACCAAATAGTTTTGTTTGCTATTGCGGATGAGTTTCAGTGGTGTTTGTGCAACCCCATTAGGGCAATCTTTATTACATTAAAAAGCTTTCCATGCTAAAGCACTCAGCTCTTAACTGAGTTTACGTTTTCTACTGAACAGTGAATAACATAAAAAAAGGATCCCCATTCATGCTTTCAGTCAGAGCCTCTCTTTCCTTCACAAAAGAAACTTTTGAGGATTACAAGACAGTGAAGGCACTTG
>VUQR01006696.1:17173-32585 GCA_015108515.1 Hemichromis elongatus | reverse complement strand
TGGATGCTGTGAGCGTGTGTGTGTGTGTGTGTATGTGGATGTGTGGTGTGTGTGTGTGTGTGTGTGTGTGGGGGGGGGGGCATTTTCTGGTTGAGAGTGCAGATGGCTTGGGGATAGAAGCTCCTCTTGAGTCTCTCTGTCCTTGCTCGGATGGTGCGGAACCTTCTGCCGGATTGCAGAAGTGTGAACTGCTTGTTTCCAGGATGAGACGGGTCTTTCAGTATCCGTGATGCTCTAGTCCAGCACGATGATAGTAGTGATGTTTTACACACTGTAGGTCTAAGATGCACATTTTGTATTTTATCTTTGACACTGCAGTTTTGACATTGCCAACCACATCCTTGTTACTGATCCTCATATCTCAGTCTCATCCAAAATGCTACGTCAAAAAAGTCGGGCATTGCCTTTTAAGTCATTTTAAAGCAAAAATCGACCTTGTTTTATTCAGCATCACAATGGCAATCAAATCTTAGTTTAGTATCGCAAGATAATTTAACCGGGTGCAAAGACAAGAAAGAAGACTTAAGTGTTAAAAAGATATATATGCTCACTTCAGAGCACATGCATTTTTATATTAACAGAGCAGACTTATGCATGAGTCATAATGGAAAGAAATGAGAGAGAATTTTAAACTTCACTGCATTTCTGTCAGCTTCAGTCATCATCATCGAGAGCAGAGACAGGAAGTCGGCCATACTGTGTCTTCACTATGCGTTCTTCATTTATGACCAACGCGGGTACACATGTCCTCAGTGTCACTATGTGTACAGAGAATACGAGAAACCTAGTGTTCAATAATGTATCTCTGAATTCCCAGTTTCATATATTCATGTAGTATTCTCTTACTGTGTATGCATTATACATGTTTTACTGTAAAACCTGTCAGGACTGAGGCATTTCTTACCTGCTTTAGAACTGTGTACCCTCTGCTATTCAATCCCTTACCTAAAAATGTAACGTTACCACCAACAGGCTTTATGTAGTTCAAGCTTTTAACATCATAGCCACAGAGGTTTGCTTTCAACTTTACAATAAATATTTCCTCAGACCAAGTTGCCATCTATGGCAAGTTGGGTCTCAGTTTTTTCTGGTCTCTGAAGGGTTTCTGTGTGCTTTTATCTTAAAAGAGAGAGAGGGCATGCAGGATGATATAAGAAACGAGAGGACATTGGAAATTGCTTTATTACTTTTCACCCAAGCTTAGTACCAGGCTTGGAGTTGAGGTGAAATCATTAACAGGAGGCCATTATGCTGCCAAGAGAATATCCCTAAGGCAGACCAGCACAGTTATTCACTACTGTGTGATTTAGAAATACATCAAGAGAGAGTGTCTTACATTTCAGTGTTTGAGGAATTCTATTAAAGATAACCAAGTGGCACAGAGAAACCATCGTTACCTGGGTGATAAAAATCATCTCAGCAAAAAAAGAAAAAATATATTTTTGGAACCTCAGACTTTAAGCCTTTGGAAGAGGAAAAAAAGGGCTACACGTGTGCCCCTCTGTGATGCCTGCCAGCTGCAAAGCAAAGCTCTAGAAGTCACTGATCCTGCACAAGTCCTACCCAGCATCCTTGTTGAAATGCATGAAACTGTTTGGTTTTCAAAGTGCAGCACAATCTGTATTTCCTGACTGCTATCATTACTTGCATCCCATTAAACTGCATGTTATTCTCCCTTGTGTGCCCCTTTTCCAGATAAACTCCACTTGGCGTCTTCACTCCTCCAGCAGCCATGGCTCTCTCTGTATCTGGAGGAACCGTGTTCACTGTACTCCTCATTAGCAGGTAAGAAAGGACAACCACCGGGATCTACAGCCGCAAAGTTATCAGCCATGTCAGATTCTAATTTATAACAACACCAAAGCTTTGCAGTCAGTGAGCTCAGGAGGAGATACTTAGTCGAATCGTTTTCGTGTAAACCATCAATACTCAATAACAACTCTCCATGCATCAAGCACAAAGCAGTGAAACTCCATGCCTACACTGATGACACTGCTGAGCAGAATCGATGAGGCAGCATCCAGCACCACATGGATACAATTGGTGTTAAAATCCCTGCAGAGGTCGTATGTTGAGAATGATGGGATGCTTTGGTGCACATTTGTATGCCGTTGGGAACCAAAGCCTCTGCTATTCTTGCTGTTTATTCCTAAATTATAGAATGCACTATGCACATTTGAGATAAGGCAAACTCTCTTGCACGCACTGAAACCAGCTATAAGATATTCTCTGTATAGTGCAGCACTTCTTTTCACAAAAAGCCATGGGATTTTTGTGTTGTGGCAGATTCCTGCCACCTAAGGGCCTCATTTATAAAACACCTCTAACATATACAAATATATTAAAAATATAAGTCTTTACAAAAGTCAGAAATACTGTGCACAAAAGAAGAAATATCAGATTTATGCTATAAGACTGTGAAGGGACTGTTCACTTGATAAATCCCAGCATACCTGTACGTGAAGTCAAGCTTTCTACACAACCTATCAAACCATAAAGAGCCAATGACAAGCATGTCTCATAGACTGTATATAAAAATTAACTTTATTATGCTGAAATCACTGACTGGATTTAGATTGTTAGCATACTACATTTATTTAATTGTGTATTTGTAAGAGTAGTCAAAGGGCTAAGTTATAAGCTAATGCTAGTTTAAGCTTATGCTAGTATAGGCTAATGCTTGCCAACAAACTTTTTGTATGTGCAGGGCACATAAAAGGGCAAGATTAGCATACACTATTCAAAAGTGTATTCATTGTATATGCATCATAATAGTGACTATTGTGATGCAAACACAATGCATACTTTACTTTTTAGTCTGATTTTCCAAACAAAGTTTTTCTACAAAGTATTGGTATTGGATCAGTCTCGCTGATTCCAGCCTGAAAGTTATTTTGTATTGGATAAGAAAAGAAATCAGTGGTATCACACATCACTAGTTTTTTAGTTTAAGTTTGGCCTTTTAAGATGGCACTTCCACAATGGCTTCATTTTTAAGCCCTGGCGGTTCCTGGCTGGTATTAATGCACTGAAGTTAGCTTATCAATGATTCTTATAATCATTACTTTCTCTGGCAGTATCTGTGAATTAATCATGCAGCACTTTACACAGTTGGCACCGCAGCATTTACACATGTACAGCAATGAGCCTGATCGATTCACAATTTAACAAAAAGGTCTCTATAGTCAAAGGTAGCCCGCTGGAATCTACAAGTAAAAATGTTAATAGACACACAGACTAACTAATATATGACTATATTAGTTAGTTTCGTTTACATGGAAATGAGGTGAAAAAGAGTGAGCCTAAATTCATATTATAAACTTTGATATTGATACAATTCAGAGAAAGAGTTTCTTGAATCCACCTGGCTCATCCTGCATTTCAACAGCCAGGCTGTGGACACCCTCTCCTCTGCTCTCTGGGGGTGGTGAATGCGATAGTGAGATACCACTGGAACCTGGAAACTGTGCTACTGTTGGCTGAAGACAAAAAGAAAAGAGTGAAGATGTGTTAGGAGGCAGCGGGAGAGAAGGAAAAGCAGATGTGGACAATATGAGTAGGGATTTTAAAAGTAGTATAGTAGATATGTAACTGGTACAAGGAGAGAGCTGGCTGGTATTATAGAGAACAGGAAAGTAGAGATAATGTGTGCAGGAAACTACGTGAAAAGGAAGCAAAGCCAGGAGCACTCGAGGTGGATCGAAGCTGTTCTACCATGGTGTAGATGGAAAGAGAAATGGAGTAGGAGTGATCTTGCAGGAAGAGTATATAAACAGTGTTGTGGAGGTGGAGAGTGTCAGACAGGATCACGAGTTTGAAGGTGGAAATCGAAGGGGTGATGTTTAATGTTGCCAGTATGTATGCCCGACAGGTTGGATGTCAGTTAGAAGAGAAAGAGGAATTTTTGAGGGATTTAGGTGAAGCGTAGAGAGTGTCCCCAGGGGGAAAGAGTGGTAATTGGAGCCGATTTCAATGATCATGTAGGTGAAAGGAACAGAGGTGACGATTAGTGAGTAGCAGTATGGCTTCATGCCAAGAAAGAGCACTACAGATGTGATGTTTGCTTTGGGAATGTTGATGGAGAAGTACCGAGAAGGTCAGGAGGAGCTTCACTGTATAAAATTGGAACTGTGATCGTGTATGAGGGAGTCAGGAATGGCAGAGAAGTATTTGAGGTTGGTGTAGGACAGGTATGATGACAGTGGTGAGGTGTGCAGTACCAGTGACAGATGCGTTTAAGGTGGGGGTGGAATTACATCAGGAATCAGCTTTGAGCCTCTTCTTGTTTGTAGACAGGCTGGCAGATGAGGTCAGACAGGAGTCTCTGAGGACTAAGGTGTAAACAGACGATGTGATCTGTAATGCAAGTAGGGAGCAGGTGGGAGAAAGCCTGGAGAGGTGGAGGTATGCAATGGAAAGAAGAATGAAAATCAGAGTGGATGTGAAGCAGGTTGAAAAGTAAACATAGAAGTAGAAATATTGGAGGTTAATGAGTTTAAATAATTGGGGTCAACCATCCAGAGCAATAGGTGGTGCATAAGAGAGGTAAAGAAGAGCGTACAGGGTGGAGGGGATGGAGACGAATGTCAGGGGTGATTAGTGACAGAATGACAGTGGTAAGAGTAAAAGGGATGAAGGATGGGTAGTAAGACCTGCTTTGATGGTTTGTAGCTAGTGGCAAAGGGAAGAAGAAAGTAACAAGACCTTTACTGGGAGTGACGAAAATGGACAGGATTAGAAATATCAGAGGGACAGCTCAGGTTGAGCAGTTTGGAGACAAAGTTGGAGAGGCAACTTTGAGATGGTTTGGACATGTACAGAGAAGTATTGGATAAAGGATGCTGCAGAGAAAGGCCTCAGAGATTTATTGATGTTAGGGGGGATAAGGTGAGATGGATCAAGGTGATCAGCTGTGAGGACCCTTAAAGGGAGCAGGAACACTAAGTAGGGCTGCAGTGGGTCAGCGTGGGGAAAAGGAATCACAACCTAAAACTTCCTAGTGTGAGCTCCAGTAGATTCTATAGTGTACGGGCTGTGATCGGCTGACCTGCTGCTCTTTGTGGATTTACAAAACTGAATGAACAAGTTGCCAAGAGTTTCACAAAGAATTGAAATTACTTGATGGTTAAAAAACGTCCTTTATGCTTGCACCTGTTCTGCAGTGCTAGCTAAATGCTAAAATACTGAAGCAACAACTTACAGACACCTGCACTAGTTCTGGCCTACTTTAACACAATAAATGATACAGATGAGTCAGAAGTAATGAGCTTGTATTGAATGGTAGGGGTAGAAAGTAGAGAGTGCAGATTTTTTGTGTAATAATATTGAATAAAAGTAGAAATACTCCAGTAAAGTCTAGATACCTGAAAATTCTACTTAAGTGTCTGTACTTCATTACTACCCACTGCTGCTATTAGCTTTATTTAGTTCTGTGTGTCGCGTCATCATTTCCTGATCTGTTCAGTATCCTTTTTACTCACTTTCAGATCAAGTTTCATTTGTTTCTGTTTTTGTGCTAGCATAACTAAACAAGACAGTGACCATGTAAATTAATGTGGAGCATGGCCACTGTGAGCATGTTAACATCTGTACCAAAGTACAGGGTGGGCCATTTATATGGATACACCGTAATAACATGGGAATGGTTGGTGATATTAAAGTCCTGTTTGTGGCACATTAGTATATGTGAGAGGGGCAAACTCCTCAAGATGGGTGGTGACCATGGTGGCCATTTAGAAGAAGAAATCTTGGATACAACTTTTGTTTTTTCAATAGGAAAAAACTATGTGACATGATGTGACACATCAAACTTATTGGTAATGTCAAAAGAAAAACAATGGTGTGCTTGGTTTCAACGTAACTTTATTCTTTCATGAGTTATTTACAAGTTTCTGACCACTTATAAAATGTGTTCAATGGGCGTCCCATTGTGTTGGATTGTCAATGCAACCCTCTTCTCCCACTCTTCACACACTGATAGAAACACCGCAGGAGAAATGCCAGCACAGGCATCCAGTATATCACCAACCATTCCCATATTATTACGGTGTATCCATATAAATGGCCCACCCTGTACAGTCTTAACTAGGCTAATACGGAGTATACAGGGAGGAGGAGGCAGTTGCTGTAGCCTAACTTTGATGCTTTGAGCTTTGATGTTGAAACACACTCTAAAAAGAGTCAGCCATCACTGACACCCATCGGAAACAATGAGGAAGAGCTTAGCATGCAGCTTTGTCCTGCTTTGGCTTGTGTTTGTGTTTGCAGAGGTGTTTCAGTGGAACAATGTGCATCCCAAAATGAAACAATGGGCTGAAAATTCTGAAATTTCAGGCGTTTGATTTGTGGTTTGCAGCATTGTATTCATAAGACATCCATATAGGACAGACTACCAAAATGATGAACGATTCCAGTGTGTTAGTGTGGCTCTTGATTTTAGAAGGAAAGCGCAGTGCGTCTGTTTTTGCAGTTCCATCTCTTCTTTTTGATCCTTAGGGCAGACCTTTGCATTATTCCTGAGTGACAAATCCAACCTCTCTTTTTTGTTTTTAAACTCTTTCATCTTGTGGTTCAGAGACAAAATTGTGTGCGTAACTTAAAGATGAAAACAAAAAAACATAATTTTGTTATGAAAAGTAAAAAATGAATGTATTTGATATAATATAAATTTACTTGTTAATTATTCATTATTAAAACAATCAAAGACAACAGGACAAATAGGACCACTGGCTTTTAGATCCTCTACAGCCAGTTAGCTTATCTGCTAGCAATGGGTGCATGTCTCTGACGGGTGCCATAGTATGCCGATCAAACCGATCGTCTCGTTGTCGCAAATACCTGATCCAGCTGGGAAGCTCAGCGTCCCATCAGCAAATCCTTTTACTGCTCAGCTCTCACGCTTTACTAGACAGAGCAAAACCTCTTAATACCCACAACTAAAGGCAAAACTTTATTACAGGTAACAAGCTGAAGCAGTCTGAGTCATGTAGGCTACACAGTCAGTAGGAATGATCTGTTTAGAGTCTGGATGGTTTAGCGTTATGCTTTTTGTTGAGGATGTGTTACACCACCAATGTAGCTGAGCCATAAGAGACATGCTTATGAATGCTTCACTGTCAGTCATGCCTTTAGATAATGTCCTCCTCACACGTCCATGTGGCACTTGGTGAAAATCCCAGCAGCAGTGGAGGATTGTTTTTCTCCTGAAGTAAAAAGAACAAAAGGGGAATTGAAGAGGAGAGATTGAAGATCACAGCTGATCAAAGCTGATCTTGTTATGAGTAGAAATAATACAGACTGTGACCTGAGGGAGTCATCTGTGGCTTTGTTTGGGAAATCTACTGATTGTTAGTTAACTGTTGCACTGCTGCAGACAACATATACATATGTAGAAGATGGCGAGCACGCTACATATAACATATGTAGCCAGCCCAGTTCTGTGCCTTGCTCTGTGCACCTTGGACTTGGAAGTGATACCTGCAGTTATTAAGCGCTAACATTAGCTAAAGAAACAAAAAATTATCTTTTTAAGTTGAGTTTCTGAAATCATCCAACAGAATGCCAAAGCATTTTAACTGAAACGAGTTTTTAAATGCAAAAATCTCACTTTTGTTATCCATGAATTTTTAAATCTGCTAGCCTAGACAAATAGCAGAGCTAATCATGATTTTTTACAGTGATTTACTTACAGCCCTGAACAGAAACATTAGTGTTAGTGGTTGAGTGGTGCACTTGATTCATTTCTGTCCTCTCAAATAAATCCAGTGTGCCGGCTCAAAATGGTATGAATACAATGGTATAAAACGTGAATTCATCTTGTTATATAATTAATAAAAACCCTAAAATTCTTAGTTTTAGACAGATTTCTAAAATATTACTGTCTTTTTTTGATAAGTAAAATACATAAAATTGTTAAGCACTGTATATAACAATGGGCAAAGCGTGACATGCATAGATTAGTCAGGTCAGCTGTGACTGAGCAGTTACTTTTCATGTGGAAGGGTTTAGTCTAATAAGGACTACAATCCACAGTAACGCCAATCCTTTATTTGATGAAGCAGCTTTAGATTAAAGGTTATATTTTTGATTTTGTAACCAGACGTAACTGCATTCCTGTGCAAGTCATTCAGCAACCCACATTTGCAAACGCAAGCTCCAGCATCAAAGCAGCTAGGCTTGATTTCTCATTTAATCTGTTTCAATAGAGGCTTAATAATTTAAAGTAGCACCATAATACTGCATATAGGCACCAATGGTTTCTGTGCAATGGTTACAGAAAGGATGGCTAGAATTTCACTGAAGCCTATTACAAGCAGATTAAAGGCTTACACTATGCTTTTCTTGCTTTAACTGGAGAGACATGACTTACTCCTGTATAGAAATCCATTCTATGTCAGCTTTATTGATTGTTACTGGAGAGATTAGTGTACTCCTATGCTTGGATAATTACAGCACTGGACTGTCTCAAGGTAGACGGCACAAAAAGATACAGTGGTAAAGAAGTAATTGGCTTATAAGAACATTGTATCATCTTTTGTTTTACATTCAGTGGGGAAACAAAGTATCATCCACTGAAAGGACTATATCATGTCTGCTGTAAGAGGAGCTTTTAAGGTTGTGGATTAGAAGGAAAAAGGAATGGCAAAGGTATGACTTGAGGTTTTATGTCAGATCCAGGGACTGGACCTCAACAAGTGGGAAGAGTGATGTGTAGCTGTGCTGCCTCTGACAGGTTTATGCTCACGGCTGCACACTGATGTCACTTCATTGATTTCAAGAGTTACCAAAATATAACACCACTGATGTTTGAGAGCTGATGCCACGGCCGATTAGAGCTTGACTGAAAGACAACAAACACGTAAGGGCAGATGTTAGCTTTTATACCAAGTGGCTTAAAACCACAAGCGGAATGCTTTGACCTGAGCAGTTTCCTTGTTTTGTGATCAAATAATTGGTAGAAACAGAATCAGTCTGCAATTACTGCAATTACTTTCTTGTCCAGAAATAAAAGGTAGCAGGTTTTTAAATAGTAGGGTCATTTGTTAAATGGTCACATTGCATGACTTTGAAATATGCTCACTGATGTGATTTTTTTTGCTCTATTTCCAATCATCTATTTAACTAATGGTGTACTCACACTAGGTGATCTGTGCCACGCCTGAGCACATTTGACCCCCAAGGACAATTCGCATTTACTAGTGAGATCTCAGTTAGAAAAGCTTCTTGGAGAGGCCAGCCCAGGCATGGTGGTTCTGTTTTACTCGAGCGCAGTACACAGTATGTGACAGCTAACCATGCCCAAGCAAGGAACTCATGCATTTCCTCGACAGCTGCCCCCTTAGAAAATCACTGTGTTAAGTAATTAAAAAATCTATATAGCATGTGAGAGGACTATTTAAGCAACAAAATTCATAAAATGAACCCCATTGTGCCTTCCAGTGAGCTTTTCAGAAGTGTGTGTGTTGGTGAAAGTGTGAGAGAGCGGGAGAGAGAGGAGTTGAAACCCTGAGACAAACTGAAGCATATTCAGGACTGGATCGTTAAGCACAGTGTGAGTGCAGGTCAGCGGGGAAGTGGAGAGGATGGACAGTCATGCTCAGACATGGCAACTATTATTTGTGTGTGTGTGTGTGCATGTGAGAGAGAGACATAGACAGAGAGAGAGAGACAGATTAACAAAGAAGGCACTAACAGAGAATATAAAAAAAAAACTCAGCTTCTTTTGAGTTTACTAATGAGACTATCGATTTTCACAAATATCACAAAATCCACTTTTCTTTTTTTAATAACAACAGCTGTTAGTAATTGTCTTGCCATGCAGAAGATGTTCTTTAAAATCCGTCATTTATCATTTTCTGCAGAAAAAAAGCTGAACTGTAAACCAGTCATTAAGTTTGACTTTAGGTCCTCTATCAATCAAGATATTCTCTCAGTCGAGTTTCCCTGCCATTTCCATTTTCAGAGTGCTTCATCATAAGCTGTTTCCATACACTCACTACAACCTTTAACTCTTCCGGATTTAAGCAGAGTGGCTGAATTAGAGAATGTCAGGCATTCAGTCACACCTGACACTACATTTACTGACTTTAACCTACCCAGTACAAAAAGCCGACGTCTGTTTGGGCTCATGTGAGAGCTGAGCAGGTAACTTTGTGGATGATTCACCTATCCTACCTTCTTCATGCTATACCTCTCGCCTAAACCAGAGTATTTCCAGGGATGAGAACAGGGAAATTTCCTGTTGTGTGCTACGTGTGACAAAAGGCAGCTTTAAAAACAACATTGTCCAGAGCTAAAGTGTGAAACAACCAGCAACATCAGTACTGTTTTCTACTTTCTTTCTTACATTTTGCTAATTTTTGCTTTTTTTTTATTACTTCAGGCTCAAGAATACTGTTTAAATCCCTCAGCAGCAATACGTACTTGCATCTTTATTTATGGGAGAACAGTTTGCACTGTAACAGACATCGGGGAGTGATGTAAAAAAAATTTATGAAAGCACCTCTACCATGACTAATGATATGAAAAGTTGCTTTGTGGTTTTGGTTGTTTCTACCACTGGTACTTTCTCCAAGAATGTGATGTCCACACTGCTCAGAATATTAATGCTACACTGTGTATTTTATTTTAGTTAATATATCCTCCCGGGAAAGCTCCAGATTCATTTAGATGATGCATTATGATGAAGTTTAATAAAACTGCTCCTGTGGTTCTCTCTTGGATATAGAAATCCAATCTGCTGAAGTTCAACCTGAGCATTAGAACAGGGGAGATGTGGTTTAAGTGACTTTGAACATTGTTGGTCCCAAACAGTCTGGTCTGATTATTTTTTTTGGTTAAGCAGGAAAATCTGCATAACCCTCTCCAGGGTTCATGGACAATGGTTAAAAAGTGAGAAAATGTCCACTGAGCCGCAACTTTCTGGGTGAAAATGATTATTGATGCTACAGGTCAGAGAACAACGGCCTGACGGCTGCGTGCTAACAGAAAGACAACAGTAATACAAATAAACACTCATTACAATCAAAGCACTTCAGAAGAACCTCCCTGAATGCACAACACATCCAGCTGATGAAGCAGATGGGCTAAAGCAATAGAAGACCACACAGGTTATTGGTGGTGCGATTTTTTGGGCATATTTTGGGTTGCACTGCAGCATACTCGAGCATTGTTGCTGACCATATCCATTCCTTTACGGCCATCTTGTGTTGACTGCTTCTAATTGCATGTGTCTGTGCGGAAAATTACGTATTATCCAAAATTGTAAAATTTTTAAAGTTACTGCATTTCCCACGAGGCTGTCACATAAAATGTAAAATTCAGCATCCCATATTTTAGTGCACGCTATATCAACCCAGCAACTTATGGCTTAAAACCTTTAAGCTACCATTCCAGCTATCATTTTCTGTCTTTTTTTTGTGAATTCAGATAAGTAATTCAATTTCCAAGCTGGTAATTTAAAGAAGTATCTTAGCCTAAGCCCCTCTAAAGGTCCTCTAGGGTCCATCTGACATTACAGACTACTATAAAGCTGGCACTACCGATAACATGCTTATTACCATGACAATGTTTTGTAGTCAGATTTGCAGTCATTCGTTTTAATCATCACAGATCTCATTTTTGCCTTCCTTTGAGCACTTAAAAACTTAGCAGTTGGTAAAAGAAGAAGAAGCATATTCCCTGCCTTGAGAGGGATAGTACTGTAGGTGATAGCCTATCCCATCGCACAACAACTCGAAACTGAAGATCACAGAGGTTTTCTTTGGATCTCCCTCACCAACAAAATTTCTCCTTCATTTTAAAAGCCTTTTGAAAATTGAATGCTTTGGTTGTCTCATTCAAAAGATGTTTATAGGTCTTACTTTCTGATGATCCTAGGATAACATTGAGAATTAACAGGGTAATTGAATAATTTGAAGCCTCAGAAGGTTCAAAACGAGGAACTTCAAAAGATTTATCTGTGTTTTTACAAGCTGGCAGAAGAACAGATTACTCATAAAATATAATAATAATAAATAATTCACCAGCAACTGATGATCAAATATAGTTGATTAACTCATCATCAGCAAATGTGAGAACCAGTGAGAAAAGACTGAACAAGTATGGCTTGTTTGGAAGGGCCTCTTCTCTCTAAAAAGAACATGGCAGCACCACTTAGGTTTGGCGAGTTGCATCTGGACAAACTCTAATTCTTTGGGAACAATTTCCTTTAGACAGATGTGACCCCGGCGGAGATGTTTGGCCATAATGCGCAGCACCACATCTAACCATACACAGCATAGCATCACAGACACCTAATACCAATTGTCAAAGACAGTGGTGTTGATTTTGGCTTGTTTTGAAGCCACAGTATCTGGTCACTTTGCTGTGTCAACCATCAACTCCTCTGTATACCAAAGTATCCATCCATCTATCCATTTTCTTCTGCTTATGCTTTTCAGGGTTATACCAAATTATTCTAGAGTTCAATGTGAGGCCATCTCCCCAACGGCTTGGACAAATCTGGGTGATGCAGCAGCACAGTGATCCCAAGCAAAGTAGCAAATCTACAACAGAATGGCTAAAAAAAGAAAATGGCCCAAACGAAGTTCAAACTTCATTGCACTTGAAATGCTGAGGATCCTCGCAGAGCTGTGCAGAACACATGCCAGCTAACATCACTGAATAAATGAGCGGGCCAAAAGTCCTGTGAGAGACTGATAGTCATACAGAAAACAATTACTCCGATCTACTTCAAAGTTATTGTTGCTTAAAGTGGGTCTACATGCTACCGAATGGGATTCATGCACTGCTTCTGCATTTTGCTGAGTAAAAAAGGAAACAATATGCAATATGCTATTAACTACTGTGAGAATTTAAGGGCAGCACAGAAACACCAAGAACAGTCAGCTTTAGATAGAGACTTTGCTTATTTCTCTTTTATGCTCCTGAGGAAGCAGTCCAAAATGGACAATACAAAAAAATTGGAGTGTGTTGTTTAAAGTGATGAAGTCTAAAGTCAGTCTGCAGCTCCCAGTATTAACGGGGACTTTCTAGTTGTGCATATTTTCTTATATCCTAATTTCACAAATAAACAATTTTCCCTAGCAAAAAATATCTGAAACGAACTGTGCAATAACTGCCGCCTAACACTAATCACTAAACAAACAAAGTTAGCAACAAACTAGTGAACATAATAGAACATTTAGCCACTTAAGAGCCAGATATTTCCATTGTTCGTCATCAGAGGACGATATTAAAGCTAAAACAATCACTTTGCATTCAAAAAGTGTTTAGAAATGGGACTGCAAATGAATGGCACTCTTTGTTATTCATTGCAATTAGTATTATTTAGCTTTGAAACAAATTTTTCACAACAAAAATCAATTATAAATGAATTTAGAATAATTGAGGGAAAGAAATACGGCTGCTATATTTTTTGAACTGCAGAAGGTGAGCTGCTCTTGATGGAAAAGAAACTCCTTCAAAGTGAGGTGGAATGGCTAGGGTAGGGCTGAATATTATTCTTCATTTTTTCTGGGTGTGTTTCTGAGTTTTTGAGTGCATTTAGAGTCCTTAATATCGTTGCTCTCTAGAAACTAACACAAATGGTGCTGTTTAGTTTTTTTTATCAAAAGTTCTTGAGGTTTTTTTTTTTATCTGCTCATGAGAGGGTCCCCTTGATATTGATTCCTAGGATCACCAGCTTAACTTCATTCAACTTTAGATGTATAAACCCAACTATGTGCCTTTGCCTCCCCTCTACCCCTAATAATTTAACAGTATTTTGTTCTCTAATGAACAAATTGGAACTGTTAAGAGGGAGTTTTTCCTTCCCATCGTCGCCAAAGTGCTTGCTCATAGGGGGTCATATGATTGTTGGGTTTTCTCTGTATGTACTAAGCACCTTGAGGCGACTGTTGTTGTGATCTGGCGCTATATAAATAAAATTGAATTGAATTGAATTGAATTGAAGATTGTTGATTTTTTTTTCCAGTATGAACATTTTACTTTGTTTGTAGTCTGGCTAAACATAGTGGTGCCATGGCTCTCTGCCCCATCCTGGATGAATCCTCTGCAAATTCCATAGTTAATATTATGGGTACACAAAGTTGGAAAAAAATTGGTTCTCAGGCCAGGCAACGGACATAATATCTTCTCCCCGATAGGACATGCATGGAGCAGGGAGGCACCCTGGAGGAATTGTAATCAGATGTCCAAGCCACCTCAACTGGCTCCTTTCAATGTGGAGGCGTAAACTCATTTCTGCCGCTTTTACCTGCGGTCTCATTATTCGATCGTTACCCAGAGTTTATGACCATAGGTGAGGTAGGTAAATTCACAGCTTTGCTTTTATGCTCTGCTCTCTTTTCACCACAGCAGATTAGTACAGAATCGGCATCACTGCTGACGCTGAGGGTGACTGAAAGTTTTGCTCCATGGCCTCCCAAACTCCTCCTACACCCTATTTTTTTGCTGCAGCAACTACCAGAGTAACACTCTGCATGTCCTGGCAGTATCTGGCTAACCAAGCCCAGTAGAACTGTTTAGAATGATGGATCCCTTCACCTCGGCTGCCCACTCAGTGGTTTGGGAATTGTCACCATGACGGGCACCAACCACCTCGCAGCCACAGCTCTGTTCAGCTGCCTCAAGTATGGATGTGGAACATTGTCCATTCGGATTCGATGCACCCAGCCTCTGTTGTGTTACTTCCGACGTTCTGCATGTCCTCGCAGACAGTGGGCCTCTGCAAGACACTTCCAGTGAGCCCTCACCATATGCTGGGGTGCAAAAAGCCAAGCATACTTATCAAAATAAAATCAAGACTGCACATCCCCAATGACTATCCTTTAATTTGAGAATTAGCCATGGTGATGAGAGAGATTTAAATTGCTATGTGTGGTAGGTCTTCAATTTCTTTCTTTTTGTCTTGATATGATGATGAATTTTTTGCTCTGAAATACAGTCAAAAGGTAAGAAATGTGCTTTTGTTTCTGTTATTATTTTTGTTTTTTATTATATTTTAATGCCCTACACACAAACAGCAACTTCTATTAAAGTGTGTATTTTTCCGTAATTAATTGATATCTGAACACATATTCTTACATTTGACTAATTATTTACTCTTTTATGAGACTGGATAAAAATATGAACTAGACTTTTCAATCCCTAGTTTGTGCATTATTCACTGTACAGTGACATTACTGTTTTACTGCAGAACCACTAATAGTAGCTTATAAATTTGCACGACTCCCCCTGACTTATATTATATAAGCCGAGACTTCTGGTAGGAGTTCATTAGCATGCTTGTTACTCTATTTCATCTGGTGTTTTAAAGAAAACAGCTAATTATCCTGGTGATGGGATTTTTCAGGATGGTTTAATTTCCCACCTTTTTACTTTTTTTTTTTTTTTTTTAAACTCAGTAATC
>VUQR01006695.1:107208-119708 GCA_015108515.1 Hemichromis elongatus | reverse complement strand
TTTTATTTCATTTAAAAAGAAGCACTTTATAAATTAGCAATTTTAATACGCGTATGCTTGCTCAGCGTCCAACATTTCAGATTATAAACAGGAATATGTCACCAAATTCTTTCTGCATGCGGAATGAGTGTTTTATTTGTAACCAGTTTATAAAAATAAAATACAAAATAATTTGAAAACAAAAAGAAACAAAACACTGTACAAGGCATTGATATGATACAAATAATAGAATTAACATAAATACTTACAGGTATATACAATGCAAAACTCCCTCTTGTTACATTCTTTCCTTGAGACTGTACAGTTACATTTCAAAACAACGACATACATTACAACACAAAAATATCAACCATTGAAAAATCAAGTGAAAATGATGAATGGGCAAATTAGCAAAAGTCACAATAAATAATTTCTGTCAAGTATTTATAAGTAATTCAATTTCATGACATGAGAAGTGTACAAATGCACACCAAAGCTTTTATTAGTTTCCATCTCACCTTTCAAAATAAAACAAAAAAGCTGGCTTTATTCTGTTGGCCTGTGGCTTTGTGTAACCACATAAAACCCCAACAAGCTACTATAAATAGGACACTTTCTAATAGCGAGCCACTTTTAAAAGTGACAAAGAAAAATCTCATCTGTAAGGTAACACTAATCCTACGACTACACACCACTTGTGAGATACTAATAAAACCCATGATAAGAAATCTGATTATCTTTTAAAAATCAGCAGCGCACTATTTAGCGTCTGTTCTCCCCTTTCATTGAAGCCTGTTAGCATATATGTCATATTTGTACGATAATGATATTATTTAAATATTACTTTCAATATTTTACAGGTATATATTAAAAGTCTGCACAACAGCATTCTGAACTTCGAAGCCTTGAAATTGGGACTTGAAAGAGGGGCAATTCAAAGACTGCTCGCTGGCGACTTATAAATTGCACAGCCATTTGAAAGCATACAGCTATCATACTGCAAACACACCTTGAATACGGCACCCTGAAATTCTCCAATTTCAACCAGTCAATCAGTAAATGGTCCACACATTCTCACAGTGGAGCGCTCCGGCTCTGACACACAAGTCTGTCAGCACTGATTTCAGTGGCGATAGTTTGCATGGTAGCACATGCCATTTATAGACCGAGAGATGAGAGAGAGAGAGAGAGAGAGAGAGCGAGAAAGGCTTGGCTTGGCCTAATACAGGAATGATCTCCAACACAGACAAGGCTCAGTCATCCCTCGCTATGCACAGAGGGGCAGAGAAGAGACATTAAGGCGGCTGACTGACTGAACGATGTCTGCCTTCAGGATGAGTCATCGTAGCTGCTCTGTGAGGCTAGCGTAGGTACCTGCGAAATCTAGATGAGTCAGACGAAACGGCATTTAAGATCTACAAAAACAATACGCTCTCATCTCAACTTTAACTGCAAAATATATCAAAATATTTGGCAACGTGGTTTATGACTGTCACTACCGTCAGCCTTTCAGCTCGTGAGCACAACGCAAGACTAAAATGCAGGAAAGTCTAATCTCCTTTTGTTTTTGCGTGTCACTACAGTTATATGCATGATCGGTGCAGAAAACTAAGAGCAGGTAAGAAAACTAATGTTTAATATAAGTCAGAGAAGATATAGAGATTCACATAAATGAAATTTGCTCGCCTAACAGGATAAATGACATGTGATGATGAGTGGTATGCAGCCTTTTACTCTGTAGTCAATTTGGGTTTTTTTTCTCTGTTGAGCATGCAAAGAGACACACTGAAGGGAAGCTGACGTTTTTTTTTTTACAGTATCTTACAAGCAGAGGAGTGGGAATCGGTTATGGAGGAAAGCGTCAGTGAGGAATCCTAACTAAAAACTGAACACAAACAACACTCTGGCTTCTTTACCTTGTGCACAAGCCGTATACTGTATGTCATTATATAAAAGACATTCTCCAGTGCAGGAGAACCAGGATCGGAAATCAAACATTCTCGCACGTGGAGGCATGGAGCATCGTTTTGGTGTGAGAAATATGTACATATGGCCTCCATTTTCAATAACATTTGACAAAAATTGTTTTTTTTGAGGTCTGAAATTCACATTTGTTCAGAGTTTTATCTCAAACACTGGCCTGGTATGTACACAGGACAGCTAATATTTCCTGTTACAAATAATAGCTACTTTGTCCTTAAGTAAACTGCTGCTCAAATTCTGTTTGATTAACAAACATTTGTGTTGCTACCTTTTCTACATAAATGAATGAAAAGGGGTTGTCTGATAACCGCTGGCACAAGTCTGTTTTTTGGCTCTTGGTTTTTTTTTTCTTTTTTTTTTCTTTTTCCCTAATTACAAACACACCAAAGTGAATCTTCAAGCTGCCCGAAGTGCCAAGGCACACGCTAAGACGAACATCAGTGCACCTTGAGTCGTTTAAACTTACTACTGCTACTTAAACTTCACAAGTCTAACCTCTAATTCCTTCAGTCCAGTGTGACATTTCAGATTCCCCATCAGCAAAACAGTAGGCACAAAAAGGTGTGTGTCCTCACCCGCTTTACATGACTGATTGTATAAAGGGTCACTTTGAGCGATCCCCTCATTTAAAAACGGATGCACGTGACGCAAAAACCACACTTTAACGATCACACGTGAGAGGATAGGAGTCGTAAGCATTGCTAAGCATCAAAATAAATATCTCAATAAATACAACTGTACACAAATTCTGCCTTTTATGCATTCACATTTAGCAGAAAGAAAATGTTATACCCTGCATGATCTGAGTTAGCCCCAATGGCCAATAATTAAAGTTGCAAATCCCATCAGTAGGATTCAAATGCATTAATGCTGGGGATAAATAAGTTATAATATATTGTGGTGCAGGACAGATCAAAGTTGAATAATCAGGAGACTTTTATATATGTGCCCACTGGTCCTAATAACTTCTTATTTATGTCTTACATTGCTCCATGAACTGTTTACACTATAGCATTGATAGTAGAGATAAAAAGAAGACCCTGACACAATATTGCCTGATTGGTAAATTATCTTAAAGGATGTACTCCACCAATTTAAGTTCAGTCTGCTAGTCATGCATCATCATTCAGCTTGTGAACAAGTATTTCATGTCCTCAGAGTTTTGGGAAAGGCAGCATTTTTGGGGGTGGACTAAAATTTCTGGATATATCTGGATTCTGCCACAAAGATTTATAAAAGTCTTTTTTAAAATATGTTTTCCACGAGTCCGACAGCCCTAGTGCAAAACTACAATCACTGGGGTGGTATTTGAAAGCTGGACACATACTGAATGACAAAGCCTATGCACAAACAGAAGGAGCGAAGAGAACACTGAGAAACTGTGAGAGGAGTAAAGTTCAGACTATTTTACTGATTATACAGGAAGACTCAGGCTTTTATCCTGACTGGTGTCTATCCTATTACAACTTCTCTGCTATGGCATCTCAACCTGGTCGGGATCTATCTACTCAGCTTGCTGGAGCACTTGCTCTCTTTGCTGCAGCCTTTTCCTCTCGACAGGTGGAACGGGCTCGTGCGTGCCTGCCGGCTACAGCATGTATCCTGGTGGTGGGGGTAGAAGCGGCGGGGAGGCGGCGAGCCGGAGAAGCTAGGAGGTGACCGGCTGCGGCCAAAGCAGCCCCCTCCCCCGCCGCCACGGTGCTCGTGGCGGGAGGGCGAGGAGCTGACAGAGCGCTGCAGGGAAGAGGAGCTGCGGGGGGAGGCGCTCGAGCTGCGGTGGTGGTGCGGAGAGCTCGTCAGGCTGCAGATGCCCATCCTGGAGCCCCCGTGCTGGGCAGAGGAGCGGTGGTGAAGGGGGGAGCCACGGGAGCCATGCATTAGCTGAGCAATACACGTCAGCAGTTCTGAGTCACTGGTGCTGCCAGCTCGGATGCGGTAACGTCTAAGCCTGAGTGAAGCATGAAGAACAGTGAGTGAAATTTTACAGCAAAGCTATTATGGAGAAAAATCAAGTTTCTTGGCAATAATTATTAAATGAAATTAAAAAAGGGGATAATATCTTTATAGTATCTTAATGAAAGTAAAAAATGCAAGGCAACAAGTTACCTGCCCTCCATGGTGGGGCGGCACGGTGGTTTTCCAGGAGGTGGACGTGGCACAAATTGAGCAGCCAGTTGTTCAGCAGAAGAGGCTGCCTGAACGGGACGAGGGATCCTGCTTTTGCGGGACAGCGGGCTAGAGGAGGAGGAGAGAGATGGAGCATCGTCTCCTTGGCGGTCAGAACGGGAGCCCATAAGAGAGTCCTCTTCCTGAGAGCGGTCAGAGGTGGAGGACAGTGGATCCCTAGTGAGGGAGGCTACCATTGGGCCACGCCTATCAGAGAGGGATGGCGAGGCAGTGGGTGAGGGGACCTGGCCCTGGTGGCTGGCTTTTTTCTGTAAGAGTTTCTCCTTGGCAGATCCTGGTGGAGGGAGCTCCAGGAGGGCAGAGGGCTCCAGCACAGGGATTCGACTTTGCCTGCGGGTTGGGTCTTTACGGGGGGCAGCCAGCGGGGAGGAGGAGGCTGGGCTAGTAATCTGTTCTGGGGTCAGGTTCACTTCTCTACCTTCTTCCCCCTTCAGCTGAGGCTCTGTGACACAGGGAGTGGGGATAGAGTCATTCTCATTGTCTTTCAGCTTGAAGAAAGTTCCATTACTTAAATCCCTTTGGTTGTTAACAGTAGGGGAAAGACAGCCATTGGCAAACACAGGACTGCGAGGAGAGCGAGGGGAAGATGCTGAGCGTGGAGGAGGCGAGCACGGTGAACGAGGGCGGCGCGGGGAAGACATGCGGCTTGGCACAGGGCTTTGAGCTTTGGTGTGGCTGTCTCCGTTGACCAGCATCTCAACCAGGGGGTCTACTGGTGACCCTGAATGGGAGGGCACATGGTCCTGCGGGGAGCTGATATCCACTGTGCGCTCCTGAACCTGCTGAGCTTCAGCTTCAGCTTCACCACGCCTCTCCAGCAGGAGACACTGTGGAGCACTGTCTGAGCCTGATTGGGAGGAAAGCCCAGAGGGACGCTGAGCCGTCAACTGGAGTGGGGAGGGAAAAGGTGGAGACATGGGAGGGAAGAGAAAAAGACACAGGTATTATTTAAGAAAAAAAAAACACAAAAAAATGTCAGTAATATTCTAATTGTCAAAGGTCTGTTGCTGATAGACTACAACATGGCGAGTTGTGCTGTAGATCTGCAGCAAGAGCCTGTTGCAGATGTGTGAACACTGAAGAATTTTACAATATGTGGTAATAAATGGTGATTAGTTTGGCAACAGCATGCAATACCATAGCTACCATTATCAGACCGAAACACACAAGTGCTATGGCAGTGTCAGTCAAGCTGTGAGTACTAAACCAGCAAGTAGGACAGGAAACGTTCACGCAACTTCGCAGGAGGCTTCAGCGAAGAGAGGGTGAGGAACAAATACAGGGAGAGAGAGAGAAAGAGAAAGATAGAGAGGACAAAGACGATCTGAAACAAAAGAGACCATGCAACCTGTAGTCATGACTCGACATTCCAAACACACATGCCACAATCAGACAAACAGACAAACCCTATTCAGATCACAAGAACACATGTCCAGACACAAGGACACATCTGACCCATGCTCTGTCTGGCCTGCACAATGCTCCTCATGGTTTCTGGAGAGAGCTGCCTGACAGCAACACAACAAGCAAGCCATATGAACAAAAGAAACCAAAACCAGCAAATTAATGAAGAAAAAAAAATGAACAAAAATGTCGCCAGCGGGTGTATTGCTACTGATATAGAGGGAGCTGAATGGAGGTGTGTTTTTACAGGACTCTGATGGGCTCATCACCTGCTGAAGCTGGGCACGGGTGATGCGAATGACTGAGGGAAACTTGGTGTTGGCAGCACCCGCGGGGATGGCTGGCAATTTCCTGCGACTGGGTGAGCAGGTGCTGGGGGTGGGGTTTGGTGGCAGAGGTAGGGAGGCGTGGTAGGAGGAGGAAGAGGAGGGGCGTTCTTGGTGCTGCTGGTCGGCGGACCGGCTGCGCCTCATGGCCGGCAGCTGACGTTGGTGCAGTGGGTCCGACAACGTGGTCAGGAGGGTGTGAGGACTGGGAGAGCGCAGAGGGATGGGGCTGGATGTCCGGACCGCGACCTCCTCGGGCAGAGATGGAGGAGAGGTAGGGAGCTAAGAGATGGGAAGGAAAGAAGTGGGAGGTGGAGAGAGGAGGGGTTGTGAGATTTGTGAGGGACTGAGGAAGTATAGTGGAAGTACTGTGAGGTGGGACAAGCAGGCTGTGCTAGCGGGGAACATGATGCAGATCTTTAAGTGACGAAAGGAAAATTTAAAGAAGTTTTAAAAATTTTGCATACACTGTTGAAGAAAGAAGGAGACTAGTCAGGGAGTTTTTGTTATGGCAGTTCATGTTTGCAATCTGGATATAGAAGTTCTGACTGCAGAGAAAGTCAGGGGATAGACAGCAGGTCCATTCTCTTACACGTTCAAATCAGTCAAAGTTAAACTCAGAAACGGAGCAGCAATATGGAGCTCGAGGATAGAGACTACTGGGATGTTATGAATAGCTACGTAGCAAGAATGTAATTTAGGGTGAGCAAATCAAAACATATTTTGGAAACAAAAAGTTTGACTTGAGAAGCAAAACAGAAAAAGTAATCCAAAAAAACTTAATCCAAATGCCTGCAAATAAATAATTAGATTGCTTGCAAATTAAAGTGAATTTCAAAGCCAGAAGACCTCTTTCTCCCATGCTGTGATCTGATAAAAAGCTCTGAGTTGTGTCACAACTATCTTTTTCTAACAAATACACACAAGTGAAGAAGCGAGCAGACAGAAAGCAGTAACATTTAGCTTCAAACCACAGCAAGATGCAGCTGGTGACACTCTGATTGTTGAATGATATTAGCATTTAAGTTCTATACCTAGAACTCTGACTCTGTGCAGCTTTTTAACCTTGTAAAATGCTGACTATAGTCAGGATTATGTATGCCATGTTGTTGGTATGGTATTCAAATGAAAATGCTTACCTGTGTGAGGACTCCCTCAGCCAGAGCTTCAGCTGGGCTGGTTGGAGTGATTGGGGGCAAGGGCCCTGCAGGGTCCACACTAAGCTCCAACTTGTCCATTTTTACACTTCCTTTGGAAGAGGCCGTGGTTTCTTGTTTAGCTTTCCCAGATCTAGGGCTTTGGCTGCCCCTTTCCCATCCAGGATCATGTTCTTCTGGCTGTAGCACCTCTGGCTCCTCATCCTCTTCTGAAGGGCTGATGGTAGCTTTGACTCCTGGAGACCCACTGGGTCGCTCCACCATTACCCACTCCCTTAAGTCAAAGTCCTGCCTCCCAGAGCTCAAATTGAGGGCCACAAAGCCCCCACTGCAGGCTGCCCCCTCTCCCTGCTCTAACGATCCAGGGGAAGCCGGCTTAGGAGAGCCACCACCGGATAGGAACTCTTCATCATAGTGCCAAACCCTATCAGGACGCTCCCCGGCAATTACAGCTTGAGCCTGAGTCACTGGGATGATAGCAGCTCTGTCAGATTCCTTCTCCTGTTGTTGAGTGCCTAGCTGCTGCTTTGTTGAACTGAACATATACAAGACAAATGCAAACAATCAATCTTCTGATCTACCTACAGGTGAATTTGGATAAGAAAGTAAGAATTACAAGGATTGGTTATTTGGTAGACTTACCAGGCATCCACAAAGCGCTCTGGGCTGGGCTTGGACTCCAGGCCAAGCCTCCTCTCCAGCTCAAAGCTGTGGATGTTGCGGAGCTTCCTGAGCAGAGGGCCATCACGGTCTGAAGCCACCACCTCAGAGTGCAGTTTGACAGGGGAACCCAGGCTTGGCCCAGCATAGGGGCTCTGGTGCCCTTGGTTGCCCTGGTTGTTGCAGTGTTCCTCCTCCGCTGCCGTCTGAAGGAAACGTGTTTATTTTTTAATTCATCTTAAATGCAAAAGAAGTAGTTGAAGTTCATTTCTTAGATTTTCTTTGAATTTCCCGTGCCCTTTACCTTCCAGACAGCTGTCCTGATGCGGTTACGGTTGCGATCCAGCTCCTCCCAGACATCAGTCTCCTGGTCCCGGTGCGGGTGGAGGGGAGAGCCCGGCAGACGCTCTGGAGCAGGGTTGTTCTCCACATCGCTGAGCTGCTCATCCTGCAGAACCTCATCTGTATTCTCTCTCAGCAGATCGCCAGGGATCAGGGATGCATTTGCCATACTGCAACAAGAAAAGGTGCACACACATTCAATGTCTTTGAAGATATATATATTAAAAAAAAAAAGAAGCCAAGAGAAATTTCAGCCATACCTGAAGTTACTGAAAATAGAACCTATAAAACATGCTTCTGTATTTCTACATGTATTTATTTTAAACATACCCCATGTGTGCTGGAGTGAGGCGAGTATGGTGTTGAGGTGTCGTGGTACTGGCACTAATCGTCAACGTGCCGTCAGTAGTTGTCCGCTCCCAGTCGTAGGGGTCATTTTCCACCACATTGTATGTTTTCATACTTTTGTCAAACACCGACATCAACAGCTGCAATGACAAAAAAATACATAATCACCAATTCACCACAATCAATCATAAATATACATGCACCCCAAAACCTGAGCAGTCCTTTCTAAACTGGAAAATGTACTTTGAAACACCAAGTGGTGACACGGGAAAACCTTGACTCTTAATTCACTTTAAATCATACCTGGTAGTCAGGTTTGGTGAAGTAGTCAAGGCTGGAGATGTGGTCCAAGAATATGCAAAACTCTGCTGGTAGATATTTGAGCATCAGTCGATGATCGTAAGTCTCCTTCAGCTTTCCCACATGTTCCTAAAAGAAACAGACATCAATTATATGCCATCATTTAGAGCCATCAGGACAGAGCTGATGTAGTTTTTGAATGTCTTACTTTATCCTTGATCTTCCTCCACGGCAACTGACCAACCAAGAACTCTACCAGCATGTAGAAGAGAGACCACAGGTCATCGTGACGTCCCATCTCCTGCAGAATGAAAACGACTCTGAGTTACCAGTGGACAATGTTTGACTGTCAGCAGCTTGTGACAAAGAAAAAAGAAAAGAAGATGAAGACATGCAGGACAGCATCACAGACAAAATAAAACCTCTATCACATACTGACCTTATTCTTGTGCGCATTGACAGATGCATATCGCACTGTTCCCCTAAACCCTGCCACTGGACGGGGCTGACAAATAAAGACAGGCATAGTCATTAACTTGTGATACTGATGATATCTAACCTGTTTATGGTTAGTTTCAAACAAGATTTTTAGATATTCTGAAAAAAAAAACTGTCAGGTGAATTAGATTTAAATGTGAACAAGTTTATTTTATGAGTGTTTTACTGTGAAGTGCAATAACTGGGAGAGATTAGGAGAGTAGCTTTTGCCACAGTTGATTGAAATCCTGTTTCTTAGGCTATATTCCTCAGAAAATGTTTATTATGACAACAATTGCCTGACCTAAAACTTCAACCAATACCCTAAAACTGGAATTTTATCATTATTAATGTCCAAACTCCAGATTTAATTAAGGTTTTAAATCAAGGTTTTTCATTCACAAAAATTTGATACCTGCAGTTTGAGCAGGGTCTCCTTTAAAACTGCCATATTTACAGAGTTGGCCACAAAGGACAAACCAAGAACTATGAAGGTTGTTTGGCATAACATAAATTGTCCTACATGGTTGGAATGGGAGGGCCTTTCATATGGTTCCACTCCTCAGTTTCAAAGCTAGATGCCACTAAATCCTACACACTGCTCCTTGAGACTCAGTACATAAGCCATAACAGAGGATGTACTTACAGGTCGGACCTCCTGGCAAGAGTTGGTGAACTGGCGAGCTAAACCAAAGTCCAGCATGTAGCAGGTACGACAGGTGCTGGGGAAGCGACCCATGGCAAAATTGGACTGTAGCAGAAACAGGAGGTTGGAAAAGAGTGAAATCGAGGTGCAATAAAATGAAATTTGAATGAAATAAAATTTCTATTTACAGTATATGCATATTCATAAATGTCTTCCAGTAAGGGAATCTAATTTAAGACAGCAGCTCAGAAGACAAACAATATTTACACTCTGTTAGCTTCAGGAATCTAGCCAACACTGATGCTGAGCCAACTTACTGTAAGCATAAAGCAAACTATTGAATCAGCAGCAATGCTAGCAGCCAATAACAAAAAAATGATGTCAGTGGCAGAATGCAATGCTGACAAAAGAAATAAAAATATTACTATATTCATATTATATTACTAATGTTACTTATCTGACATGAATATATTGTGGGGACATTTGTGCATTTAAAGAATGTCCTGCACCCAAGTCCCTGCTACACACCGGTTTGATGTCACGATGCAGGAAGCCAACAGAGTGGATGCTCTCTATGGCTTCCAGGATCTGGCGCCCTAGACGCAGGGTGGTGCTGATGCTGAAAGTTCCTCGAGGCATACTTCTCCTCAAGTCGGCCAGGTTTCGACCCTAAAGAGCCACGCAAGCGATTTAATAGGATAGAGGCAGAGTTGTCTGAAAAAATCTCCCCAACTTTTATGAACAACAAATCAATTAATCAAATCATCCATCCACCCATCCTGCTCTAAACAAAGGGAACAGTATTTGAAAGATGGTGAAACAAAGACTGCAGTAAAGTATTTAAACAAACATATACATCAAAGGCTTTACTGTTTGAAATATTTGGCCTGGGCGAGAGATAGATGTGTTCAGTGGGTAGGAAACAAGCCAACAATGAGCTACAGCATGAACTGAGCTGCACATAATAGTTTAAACACACATGGTGTGGTCAGGAACCAGTGCAGTGCAGTGAAATCTGCCATTCCTGTGGGAATGGTTGGATAAATTACAGCCACACCACACGTTCAAAACACCCCAAGGCCAACTGCTATCCAATTCAAGTAGAATGCATTTATAATTTGTGATCATGTCTCGGGTAACACAGCCTCATGTGGTTGATGGAAAACTAATCTTATACCTGCAATTCACAGCTTGTGATGCAGTCTATCAATAGCCTGCAGCTTGAGTAGCGGTCTTGCTTTAAGTACCTTCGTCTGCATGATATTCTGCAAACTGCTACATGCATTTAAAGTGTAGATAGTTACTGTTCATTTAGCAATATTTGGGGTTTTTGCATATATTTTAAGTTAGCTGCTGAATTATTTACAAGCAGCAGTATCTTTAGAATTTTCTGAAATATTTATTCGCTTTAGTTTCATGTAAGCATCTTCTACATAGCAGTAGCATTAAGTAAGAGCTCACTGCGATTTCTCCGAGTCAACAGCTCAAAGTCAAATAATCAGAATGGTGGCTATGATCACAAGACACAGTTACAGCATGACTGGAAATATGGTAAACAGAAACAAGCTACCGATCAAAGCAGAATTAGTGCTATGAGGATGTTTAATAGCTCAATTATGCCTTTGATTTCTTATTAATTTAGCTTTCCCTTTGTTTGTGTTGCTATTCTTACTCTTTGCATGGTCGTGCTTTATTTTTTAAATGAATTTCCCAAATAATCATTGATTAAAATCTCTTAAATTTTACTCAAATAAATTGTAGAGCTTTAACTTGTCATTTTAAAATGCTTGCTTTGTACAGTGTGCAATCTAAATCCCACATTTTTTACATTTTCAAAGATATAAATCAGAGAAAGGCAAAAGCATTTTATTGCATTGTGAATGATTTATTCAACTCTTAAAGAAGCTTAAAATGCGATGAGTCCTTTCCTTTGGGACCAACCTGAAGCTCCATGACTACGTAGTTAAATCGGTCGTTCCGGCCGCATCCCACAAAGCGACACACGTGGTCTTTACCTAAGAGAAGAAGGACACGAGAGTTTCAGGATTCTACACCTCACCTGACACGTGCTGTATTATTTGAAGGTAACATGAGGGCTGCTTTCATGAATCATAATGATGTGTGTGTGTCCATACTTCGTTGAACTACTATCTTCAATTTCTCTGCCCTCTCATCAGCAGCTTCACTGTATTATTTCCCTGCTCATTTATGGGACATAGCACATGACACCAGGTCTAGACATGTGTGCATGGATGCCTTGTGTGTTTGTGTGTATTTATACATGGGGAGAAGATTGCTGCACTGGCAGGTTGGCTGCGGCCACACCCAAAGCCCTTCAGCTAGCAGTGTCTACATTCATAATTAGTGACAAGTCCTTCATGCTAAAATCCTACTATTTAAATAATTTATTATTGCAAAATTGTTATTTAAGGGTAAAAATAAATCAAAGTGGAAACCGGTTTATAAATGACTCCATTATGCTTTATATATCTGCTGGTTGATATTTACTCTCCACAGCTGGGCAGGTCAGCAATGGTTGGGGGGCTGGAGTTGAGCCCATCTCAAATTATATGCTGATTCCCTCAGGAAGCAACAGGACCACGAAGCTCCAGGCCAAAGCCATTAGACAGCAAACATGATCCTAGCACATTGATTTTCTTCTTGGGAGGGGGGGGGGGGGGGGGTGGGGGC